>BPLR01004133.1:0-114292 GCA_021605095.1 Caerostris extrusa | reverse complement strand
TGTTGTGTTGTGTCTAATCCTCCAGTGTCCTGCAGTGAGAGGAAAAACATCCAGAGTGATCGCTGTCCACCGTCAGGGCAGAGCCAGTGCCTTCAGGGACTTTTTTTTTGAACTGCCCCGCATCTGCATAACGTATGGGTGAAAAACCGGAAAACTCCCACTAGGTAGTTCGACTAACAAGGCAAGATGATATTATACAAACGCCATCGAGTCTCCACGTTTTGGAAACATCTACAACAAAGCCTTTCCACCGGTTGAACCACAACCCACTATTCTTCTGGTCAATTCATATTGAATAAAAAATAAAAATAAAACACTTTTTTGATGCTCAATAATTTTTAATTATTGTTATTTTTTCCGGCTGCTAACATTAAAATCATGTTGACGGTTAAAACATTTTTTTTTTTTTTAATAGTGGCAAAACATTTTTCTAAGAGCATCATGATAGGCTCCCATTTTTTTATACGATATACATGCTTTTTTTTTCCTTAAAAGATACCACATGCTCTCGATTTGTCTTTTCTTTCTTAAGGAAATTATTGCATATTTGTTGTTACCATCCCTCAGTGTCCAGCAGTGCGGGACGGACATCCCCATGAGTAATCCACTGATGGATGGAGGAAAAGGGGCAGCTTCTGTTGTGATGGAGCACCCGTAAGTAAGAAGTTTGACTTAATTCCATGTCGCTGAAGAAGGGAGGGGCAGTGCCTGCCGGGAGGACCTTTAGGGGTACTACCCAGTATTTGAGTATCGTATGGGAAGAAACCCAGAAAGCTACCACCAAGTAGCCCGATTAGCGAATCAAGATGCTGAACATCACAAACACCATCGAATCTCTTCGTTTTTTGAAACAGTGTCTACAACAAAACAGCCAGCGGAATGAACCTCATTCCTAATGGTCACTACCGGCGTAAATTATGACATGAATTGGGCTTTTGTTTGTATATGATGGGTACAAGCACACCTTGATTCACTCTAAGTAATGCTGAATCTGCTACAACTCTGACATATTAATGATGTATGACGTCAAGTGTCCGACTTTGAAAAAGAAAATGTAATATGCATTACATTTTTATATCTTTCTTTTTCCGAATACAGAAAACTATAATTTCTAGTTAAATATAGCAGATTTGCATCTATACATATTTATTTTACTACTTTTCATTTAGCCGTCTCATTCTAAACCCAAACGCACTTAAATGTGTGATGAACATTTATTCTCTGTACGTGAAATCTCCAACTCAGGAATACTGACATACTCTCCAGAAGAAAGCAGTACACACGAGAAGAAGAGGGGCTGAGGCGTGAGGTTAGGGCGCACCTACATTTATATTCCTTCCCCCTCGTGGGGCTGCGTGGGCCATTAGGCTGTCAAAAACAATCTCAGGGGCGCCCCCGCCCAAGCGTGGCCGAGGCTCCGGGTGCAGCGAGAAAAGGATTTATTACTGACCCGCTGCAAAAAATCCCCGATGGTCAACCGACGTCGCACCGCCGCCATTTGGCGTTTTGCGCCAATCAATTGTGTTTGCAGCTCGATGTTCTGTTTATTTTTAGATGTGAAATATACTGAAATATACTTATATGACTTGTGGTGTTTATAATTAAATATTCCAAGAATATATATAAAATAAGTTTTGGATAATTTGTGGAAAAATTAATTTTCGGATTTGCTTAAAATTAAAGTTTGAATATATGCCGATATAAAATTAATTAGTAGCTTTAATTTTCTTTTGGAAGGTCTGATAGATGAGTGATTAAGACCACTGGCGTTCGGTGCCACAGGTTTCGAGTTCGAGTCTTGGCTGTACCATGAATATTTGTACTGGTTATTCACTTTAAAGCAGTAGATTTCGGTCTAATATGACTGTTGGATGTAGGACTAACAACCTAACTCCGTAAAAAGAAAGCATCTCCCAGGGACTGATGGCAGAGTGATTAGCACTCCTGCACTCGGTGCCACAGGGTTCGAGTCCGTCGGTGCCATGGATGTTTGTAGTGGTTCGGAATCCACTTTAAACCGTAGATCCCGGTCTAATATGACTATTGGGTGTAGGGCTGATAACCCAACCCGCAAAAAAAAAAAAAATAAATAAATAAATAAAGCATCTTCTAAGGCCTGGTGGCCGAGTGACTAGAGCTCTTGTGCTCGATGCCTATTTCGAGCCTGGCGGTGCCATGGATGTTTGTAGTGGTTCCGGAATCCACTTTAAAACCGTAGATCCCGGTCTAATATGACTATTGGGTGTAGGGCCGATAACCCAACCCGCAAAAATAAATAAATAAAGCATCTTCTAAGACCTAGTCGCCGAGTGACTAGCGCTCTTGTGCTCGATGCCACACTATTCGAGCCCTGGCGGTGCCATGGATGTTTGTAGTGGTTCGGAATCCACTTTAAACCGTAGATCCCGGTCTAATATGACTATTGGGTGTAGGGCTGATAACCCAACCCGCAAAAAAAAAAAAAATAAATAAATAAATAAAGCATCTTCTAAGGCCTGGTGGCCGAGTGACTAGAAGCTCTTGTGTCGATGCCATACTATTCGAGCCCTGGCGGTGCCATGGATGTTTGTAGTGGTTCGGAATCCCACTTTTAAACCAGCAGATCCCGGTCTAATATGACTATTGGGTGTAGGGCCGATAACCCAACCCGCAAAAAATAAATAAATAAAGCATCTTCTAAGGCCTAGTCGCCGAGTGACTAGCGCTCTTGTGCTCGATGCCACACTATTCGAGCCCTGGCGGTGCCATGGATGTTTGTAGTGGTTCGAATCCACTTTAAACCGTAGATCCCGGTCTAATATGACTATTGGGTGTAGGGCTGATAACCCAACCCGCAAAAAAAAAAAAAAAATAAATAAATAAATAAAGCATCTTCTAAGGCCTGGTGGCCGAGTGACTAGAGCTCTTGTGCTCGATGCCATACTATTCGAGCCCTGGCGGTGCCATGGATGTTTGTAGTGGTTCGAATCCACTTTAAACCGTAGATCCCGGTCTAATATGACTATTGGGTGTAGGGCCGATAACCCAACCCGCAAAAAATAAATAAATAAAGCATCTTCTAAGGCCTAGTCGCCGAGTGACTAGCGCTCTTGTGCTCGATGCCACACTATTCGAGCCCTGGCGGTGCCATGGATGTTTGTAGTGGTTCGGAATCCACTTTAAACCGTAGATCCCGGTCTAATATGACTATTGGGTGTAGGGCCGATAACCCAACCCGCAAAAAATAAATAAATAAAGCATCTTCTAGGGCCTAGTCGCCGAGTGACTAGCGCTCTTGTGCTCGATGCCATACTATTCGAGCCCTGGCGGTGCCATGGATGTTTGTAGTGGTTCGGAATCCACTTTAAAACCGTAGATCCCGGTCTAATATGACTATTGGGTGTAGGGCCGATAACCCAACCCGCAAAAAAATAAATAAATAAAGCATCTTCTAAGGCCTAGTCGCCGAGTGACTAGAGCTCTTGTGCTCGATGCCATACTATTCGAGCCCTGGCGGTGCCATGGATGTTTGTAGTGGTTCGGAATCCACTTTAAACCGTAGATCCCGGTCTAATATGACTATTGGGTGTAGGGCCGATAACCCAACCCGCAAAAAAATAAATAAATAAAGCATCTTCTAAGGCCTAGTCGCCGAGTGACTAGCGCTCTTGTGCTCGATGCCACACTATTCGAGCCCCTGGCGGTGCCATGGATGTTTGTAGTGGTTCGGAATCCACTTTAAACCGTAGATCCCGGTCTAATATGACTATTGGGTGTAGGGCTGATAACCCAACCCGTAAAAAATAAAAATAAAGCATCTTCTAAGGCCTGGTGGCCGAGTGACTAGTGCTCGATGCCACACTATTCGAGCCCTGGCGGTGCCATGGATGTTTGTAGTGGTTCAGAATATACTTTAAATCGTAGGTGCTGGTCTTATATGACTGTAAAGTGTTGGATGTAGGGCTGACAACTCTACCCTGTAAAAAATCAGAGTGACAGACCCGAGTCAGACTTCTACCTACGGATACTCCATCACAACAGAAGCTGCTCTTGTCCTCCTTGGCCTTTGGTACCCCAGGCTTTCGGTTAGTATCCTCGTGGTGGCATTGAAGTTTGTGAGTAGTTCGTAATCCACGTTAAACTGTAGGCTCTAATAAGGCCAAAGTGTGCATAAAATGACCGTAGAGCGACAAACCAAACCCACCACGTGGGTTCTTGGACTTGGTCTAGATGTTGTTGTATGCCAAGTGGGATAAGAAACAACGAATAATTATTTTGGAAAAAATTTCCGATATTAATTCTATATTTATATTTTATGATAAAATAATTTATACAAAAAAATAATATTCAAGTTATGAGAAATACTAAGAATTATTTTATCAAAAAAAAAAAAGGTTTAAAACTTGAATTATATTGACATAGAATTCAGAAGAAAGATATTATCTTTCAGATTCAAGACTGAAATAAATAAATAAAATGCATCTCATTCAATAAAATTGAATTTTAAATTCTGTTATCATAAGCTAAAGAGCTTTTTAAAAGCGCTTAAAAACGTAATAAATATTAAATACATTTAGGTAGGTATGTTGCAAAAAAAAAAAAAAAAAAAAAACTCAATTTCTAACTTGCTAACCAGAGATGCCATAGTAAGATAAATTTTTAATGTAACTTAAGTAGAAAAATTTGATAAAAATGTTTGTTAATAGGGTTTATTTAATGTTTTAAATTGCATAGGATGTTTATCTAAATGGATACAACTTCCATTCTGATAGGAATTCAACTTCTTTTCTGATTGAAATGGATCGGTTTTTCGAATGCCAAATTAATTTTACATAAAGTGGAATTCTCCGTAGATATTTGTACAGCTACAGAGTTGTGCTAGACAATGCAATCCATTAGTAAGTATAATACCAATATTGTTTATTTATTATTTTTAAAGAAGTTATATAAATAACTGTATTATTGTAATGACATGCTGTGCATGTTTATAATAAATACCACAAACAAAAACAATGTTGTTTTTATTTATCTACTAATTATTATTTTTAAAGAAGTTATATAAATAACTGTATTATTGTAATGACATGCTTTGCATGTTTATAATAAATACCACAAACAAAAACAATGTTGTTTATTTATCTACTAATTATTATTTTTAAAGTTATGTAAATAACTGTATTGATGTAAGGATATACTTTGCATGTTTATAATAAATACTACAAACGCAAACAATGTTGGTGTTTATTTATCTACTATTTATTATTTTTAAAAAGTTATATAAATAACAGTATTGAAGATAAACTTTGCATACTTATAATAATGCTTCGGAATCAACTTTAAACCGTAGTTCCTGGTCTAATATGATCGTAGGGCTGACAACCCTGCCCCGTAAAAATAAAACATCCCCTGTCTCGAAATCTGCCAGTAGGCAGGCAGTCTTGGCCCATCATAGGGGTGTTGCACCACTGATGATGATGATGATGATGATGAAAATACGTAGAGCAATTTTTTTTTTTATTTATTAATCAATGATTAATTTTTGAAATTTTCGATGACAAGTTATAAAAATATTTTTTTACAGATTTTTTTAAATTTTCAAATAAGAATAAATTATTAACAGAAATTCGAAAATTATAATTAATGTGTATTTTTAATCTTTTTCAATATTATATAATAAATCTACCATTTCTTATTTGCATTGAAAAAAATTATTCTGAATTTCCTACTGACATATTGTACCATATGAATCTGACTCTTACATAAGCGCATATATATTTAATTTGTTTAATTGTATTTTTTAATTTGCAATTAATCCAAGTTATTTTTATATTTATTATTAAAATACATTGAAATAATTAACTGTTTGTTACAACGAAGGGCAAATTATACTAATCAGGAAAAACCTGACAAGATATTGAATACAAGAAATAGAATAAAATTGAAATCGCAAAATGAGATAATATACTTCGTTAAAAGTAATACAAGATATAAAATTTTTGTAAATCTTTGACAGTATTTAAATTATTTAAAATGTTTCAATTTTGTAAGCTGTTTATGTATTCTTTGCTATTGTACTGCAATATTGTTACATTATTACCTCCATATATCGTATATTCCATAATATTATAATAACATGGAATGAATTAATAATATATAGAATATTATTATTTATAATATATTATACATATATTATTTATAATATGGAATATACGATATTTGGAAGTAATATTATGGAAATATATCGCGCCTTGTTATAGCCTTTGTTTTCTTAACAATGTCTATAACAAGGAGCGATAAATGGAGAAACTTATTATATATAATAATATTCTACAATAATATAATAATATTCCCTTAATATATATATGGAATATAATATTAAGATGGAATTTATATTCCATATTACTTCCATATATCGCGCCTTGTTATTGCCTTTGTTAAGAAAGGTCGAACAATTTATAAAAAATCGCTCTTTTATTGGCTTTTCAGAGTATATATATATATTTTTTTCCCCATGTCTTCCAACATATGTGTGATATAACAAAGGACTACTGAATTAAAAAAGAGAAAAAAAAAAAAAGGAAAAAGATTTTATTTCAATTTGGTTTTCTTCAATTTTTCTTTTTCAATGTTTTCTTCTCATTGTTATTATTTCTTATTATTGTTATTATTACAATAATTATTACATTACCAAGATCAGCAAATTTTTTAAAAAATAATCAGAAAAATAAAATAATATAGCTGTTATAATTGTGTTTACGGACATGAATTTCTTAATTAATACATCTCCAAAAAACAAACTGTTAATATTTTACTGAAATATTCTTCAGCACAGTTTTTCCATAGAAGCCACCGGTCTCTTCAAGTCAACCTCCTTGACACTTGATTGCTTCAGTGGCTTCACTGGAAGACAATCTCATCCAAGATTTCCTTTGGACGTTGGCAACCGACAGCTCCCACCCCCCAGTGATTGGTATTATATCGAGGAAGGAACACTTTGAAAAGACTGAATCCCATCCTCTTGGTGCAGGAAAGGCAAAAGCTCCTTTGGCGTGAAATTTCACTTTCCCTTATAAACTTTCAATCCAACCCTTGACTGGCTTTCTTATTTCCGCCAACTTTCCACTCTTTCCCGAAATATAAATCTCACCCCCACTTTTTTTTTTTTTATTATTTTTTACTTTATTATTTTTCTTCAACTTCAAACCGATGCCCTTTTTCGTTCCTTTAAGTCTATTGTCCTCTACTCCAATAAAGGAACCAATGGTGGAATGGACAAAAAAAAAAAAAAAAACTACAAAAAAAACTACAAAAAACAGAAATGAACTAAAGCCTATTTTTGTCCACCTCCAAGATATATAAAACGAAAACTTGCCCAATGTTGAATAGAAGCAAAAAAAAAAGTTTTTTACCAACAGAAGAAGAAAAAAAAAAAGGTAATAAATAATAAATAAATAATAAAAAAATTTTTTTTTTTTCCTCTTACAAAATAGTATAGGTTTAAATACTAAAGTGATTTTTAGGTAGCGTCCGCAGGGTCATCTTTTTTTTTCCCACATAGTTTTTCGGGTCCCATTTTCGCCGACCGAAGGCTTAAGCCACCAGCTTTGACGGACTGGTGTGGGAATAAATAGCTGGAGAGGTTCTATTTTTTTACTTGATGGAATAAAAAGCGGGGGTGGATGGTAGGGGAGTGTGCTATATGATGGACAGCGATTCAGTTGACTTTTCTTCGCTTTTGATAGGCTTAGTGAGGAAATTTTATAAACTTTATATCAACTGTCAATTTTATTTTCTCCTCCGGAATCTCGGCCTTCTCGGTCTTCCTTTTTGGCGAATCATGTGCAATCGAGAGGTGAGGCCATTTTTTAGTTGTCTAGTTTTTATTGGCTGGTATGGTAGTGGACAGGGGTGTAGCCAATTTTGCTTGACGTCTGTCAATGCTCATATATATTTGAAGATCGGGTGAAGGATTTTCTTTCCGGATATAGAGGTCTCTTTTTTTTTTCCCTCTCAAAGTTATCTAGGAATGGATACTACTAGATCTTATTTGTATTATTTCAGTGGATATTTCTATAGGCTACAGGTTATTGATATTTTTAATATTTATTAAATTTTGAAGTGATTGTTAAAAAAAACAAAATGAATGACGAGAAATGAAAAAGAAATAATTTATTTTAAACATGAATATTAAGTTATTATAATCTATTTTTTTAGCTTTGGTTTTTCTTGTATTTAAGTAAAATTAATTTCATTTCTAACTATAATTCCAAACCTTTCAGATTCTTCTCTTTATTAAATTATCGGTTGATAAACAAGTTATCGTTTCCATGATATTTTTTTACGCAAATCATTGGAAAACCATCCAGGAGAATTGTGACAATTTCTAACTTCCATGAGGAATCTATTGCACTAGATTTTGTAGTTCTTTCCCTGTTTGCAGATTGCAATATTTAGTTGTTTTTAAATACCTATACATATATCTATATCTATGTAACTATATATATACCTATATCTATATCCATACCTATATCTATGCCTGACCTATATCTATTTTTGTGATAGTATAATGGATTTTCTTTATTATTTGCCCTTTTTTTAATTTGAAAAGATCTAATTCATAATTCATCCTAGAAAATAGAGAACAGTCGCTTGTTACTTTTTTTAAGGAAATGCTCCATTTTTTTAAAGCCGTATTTAGAAAATAAAATGTTTAAATAAATGTTTCTTATAACTAAGCCAGACTTCTTGACGATTTCGCTTGGCAGCTGCGTATCCAATAATACAAAATCATTCAAGCATTCATTGTTAAGCAGATGTTTTTGTACTAATCTATACCAAATTAGTAAATATATGTGAGTGTTGTTGGTTCATTTCATTTAAAAATGTTTTGAGAAATATTACAATATTGAATTGTCAATGTCAATATTACAATATTGAGCATGCAATATTGAATCGACAAAGCTTAACAATATAAAAAAATGTTTTAAAAAAAATTGAGATTTACGAGGAAAAGAAGGGAATGCAATTTTTCAATTGAATTCTATCAAATGAAAAATACACTTTCATCTAAATGCATATATAAAAATATTATAGGTTGTAACTTTATTTTGGCAAAACTTCATGTCGGAAGTTCCACATCGAATACGTTAAAATTCTGCAGATATTTAAGAGGAAATTAGTTCGGCGTTCATGAAATGCCATTTATTACTGCTTACTAATTTATTTATTCTTAATATTAATATTTTGAATCAGTATTTCCTCCTTATTGAACTGCAAATTTATAACCCTTTAAAGCTTTTTGGGTTCAGTTACAATGAAAGAATTCAATCAGAATTTAAACTTCTAATGAAAAACTAAAACTAAAGTTATATTTAATTCACTTCAACCTATAATTTAAAAATTCAACTCAGATTAGCATCTAGTGAAATTTAATAATTTATACCGTTATACTTTGTATTTTGTTAAAAATATTATAAATATAGTCCCTCTTCTGAATACTCTGCAGCCAAGGATACTATTGACAATTTAAATGAATTACCACCAGATGCTACGTTTTCACGTCACAGAACATCAGCCAATCTGAAGCTTGATCTTCTCCCCACTCAAGCTTCTAATTGGCTGACCGATACACTCTATGTGGTAGGAATCCAGTAGTCATAGTATCTGGTAGGAATCCAGCTTTACTTCCTCTTCAATTTAATGGATTGTAGTAGATCAAATAAATTGAAGCCATGTTAATTATTAAAGAAAAGCAGCTGTTCTTTTCATGATTCTGTAATCTGAATGAACAAATAAAATTCTGGCATAATATATTCCAGAACACAATGGTTTTAAGAGCCTTGCTTATTGAATCACCTGGTTCAATCAGCTTCAATAAAAATCAGACTTTAAATATGCATTGAAGAACGAATTCCTTGTTGATATTATTACAGGAGTAATTATTTTTTATATACTACTCAATTTTATATATATTTTTTATATACTAATATTGACATAGGAGTGATGGCCGAGTGACTCTAGCGAGTGGTGCCACATATTTTGGGTTCGAGTACATTTGGTGTCATGAATGCTTGTAGTTAGGGCCGGATTTAGATGAAAAGAGGTTCTAGGCTATTCCACTTATGAGGCCCTTTCACCTCCCATTTTTAAGTTTGTAAATTACATGAGAGATAATAAAATACATCATTACTGTGATATATATCAATATGTTAAAGGAAACATGCTGTGATTGGTACTGATCTTTATAAAAAAATGTGGCACGGATAATAAATAAAAAAAAAAAAAGAAAACTTATTTGGACATTCATTCTCAGCACCCTATATAGTACTTGTAACAATAACTAATAAAACATAACACACAACATTTACAAAGAAACAAAATTCAAATAATAAAAATCATTGAATACGAAATAAAATATGCAATAAAAATTATCATATTTTCTATCAAATTAAATTAAATATATTCAATACATGGAAGATTAAAGCAAATTCAATTCAGATAAATTTATTTCATAATAATATCAATAGGTCTGTTCGTTTGTCTGTTCCAATCTACACTTTATTTATGCACGAACAAACCAGAGCTTAGTGTCATAAGAACGCGGTGATCTTAACCAGTACATTTTTGTTTGTTTATTAGTCATGTGTGTAGAATTTCTCCTTATTTTTTATTCAGTGTTTTAGTGTTTACTGTTTTTAGAGTAGTGTAATTCTAATTTTGCTAACAATTTGAATGTAGGCCCCTGTTGATCTTGAGGCCCTAGGTTGAAGCCTAGTTAGTCTATAGGAAAATCCGGCCTTGCTTGTAGTGGTTCAGAATCCACTTTAAACCGTAGGTGCCGGTCTAATATGAGTGTTGGACATAGTGCTCACAACCCTACCCAGTAAAAAAGCAACATCTGCTGTTTCAAAATCTGCCAGTAAGCAGACGGCCTTGGCCCACCATGGAGCTATTGCGCCAATGATAATAGATATTTAAATGAAACCTGATGACCGAGTGACTGCTACTCGGTACCACAGATTTTGGGTTTGAGTCCTGGCTGTGCCATGGATGTTTTTAGGGGTTCGGTATCCACTTTAAGCCGTAGATCCTGGTTCAGTATATGTTAGGTAATTGGTGTAATTGGGTGTAGGGCTGACTACTCCTTAAAAAGACATCTCCTGTTTCTGAATCTGCTAGTAGGCAGATGGCCTTGGCCCACCATAGGGCTGTTGGGTGTAGGGTTGGCAATCCTAGCCCGTAAAAAGGAAACATCTCCTGTTTCGGAATATACCAGTAGGCAGATGACTTTGACCCTGCGTCTTCAATGGCGCAACACCCATTGAAGAAGAATATTTATATGTTGTTGCTACTAATCCCCCTGATGCCGGTAAACCTACACTAGGTCCAAAGGATCCCGTCTATGGCTAAGGGTAATAATATGCAGCCTTCCTTTTAGTGAGTAACTACGAGGGCAGTAGACTGATTAAACCTCAAGACAACGTTCTGCGATCATATTAGACCGGTACCTACGGTTTAAAGTGGATGTCGAACAACTACAAACAACCATGGCATCGCCGGGACTAGACCCGAAACCCTATGGCACCGAGCGCTAGACACTCGGCCATTCAGGCCCTAGAATAGTTATATAATTTTTATATATAATCTTTTCTGTATAAATATAAATTCAATGTTTTAAACAACAATAATTAATGGAATGAATTAGTCACCTAAATAATCAATAAGCTGCCTTGCTTTTAAAAGGATTTAAAAGATAATTTAATAAA
Source organism: Caerostris extrusa (assembly GCA_021605095.1). Taxonomy (NCBI): domain Eukaryota; kingdom Metazoa; phylum Arthropoda; class Arachnida; order Araneae; family Araneidae; genus Caerostris; species Caerostris extrusa. The sequence continues at coordinate 102,548 of BPLR01004133.1, read as the reverse complement.
TAAAATAATTCAATAATAGAATGCAAGTAAAAAAAAATTCTACAAGAAAAGTTATTACATTCAATAATCAAAAACTATATCACAATTTGAAAATTCTAGGCATAAATGAAGAATGAAGTAATCCAAATACAATAAGAAGCATTATACAGCTCAATAGGCATGGGAAAATGTCGAAAGGGATAAATATGAAACTTCAAAAGAAGGAATTGATCAACGCACTACGAGTAGTTGTAGTCATTGGAAATACAAGTGTTTAAAACCCCAAGCCAAAACGCGAAAAGTGCTTCAAAACCATACTGCAAAACACTTCAATCAAAAAGTCAAATTCTCCAGAAAATTCCTCAAGACTAACGTTATTCATGAATCATTTCAAGAGTTAAGGGGCCCAAAGTACCATTTTCCATAAAAATTTGCAAATTTGGAATGGAGTTTTATTTGTTTGCTGCACTTTTGGATTGCGCCACGAACCCCTAACCAAGAAAACATCATGCTCACACATGATAAAAAAAAAAAAAAAAAAAAAAAAAAAAAAAAAAACCGTACACAAAACCAAAATCCTCACATGCTTGATAAAAATTAAAACTACTAAATCAATTTATGCATACATTTCTACCTGATCTTATTAATGGAAGGAATCAAACAGTAAAATGCTTACTTGCCAGGTATAAACAAACTGAACTAAAAATCTCTACGAGCCAAAATTACAGGATCAAAATCCTATTTATTTAAACTAATAAGAATCCTTTCTCATTAGGCTCCAACAAGTCCGCAGTAAAGATAAAACATAATTCAATAAAAAGAAAAAGAAATCACGAATCCCTCTTAAAATGCAATCATAATAACAACTCCCTTCATTTCATTTCGCTCTTCGAAGTAACTAGCTTTGTTTCTCTGTTCCACTCCTAAAAGGTAAAAACATACTCCGAGGAGAACGTTAAGCAACAATTAGTACTCCTCCGAAAAATTTTTAAGGAAGTAAAAAAGCAACGGCAACAACAAACAAATAAAGAAACAACAGATGTCGAAATAAATGAGAGCAACAACAATAACAGCAGAGGAGACGAAGACAATAAAAAATAAATAAATAAAAAAAAATAAAAGAAAGAAGCTATACTTTAATTTTCGGCCAGCATCTCTCACTACTTTGCCTCGACTCCCTCTTTTGACATTAAAAAGAAAAAAAAAAAAAGGAGAAAACAGAAAAGAAGAGGAAAGAAAAGTCAGATGCCGCTTACAACAAAGCTAATCTACTATAACTTCGACCCTGTTATGTATCAGTCAATAAGAAGTACAGCGGTTTAAGTTGAATGTCTTCATAAACTCCAGCTCATGTGCAAAGTAATTCCTTTGCTTTATTTTTCATTTACTAGGAAATATTCAATAAATAAATTAAACAGATTAAGCCTTTATACGAGTGTAATCCAATTTGTTTTAAGTTTATGAAAACATCAGTTTGTTGCTTCTTTGGCACTATTAAATCCATTAGCGCGATATATAAATAAAAATATGCTTAATTAAGGTGATTAATTGAATATAATAATTCGTTTAAATTAAAATGCGATTTTTTTCCCGTTAGAGTAAATTAAAGGTTAAATTTATCAATATCTATTTAAAAATTTGGAAATGAAGAGATATTTTTGGTAATTAATTTTTAGTTTAGGAAAATATTGTTTATTTGATATTAGAAAATAAAAATGAACGTTGTGGTGCTTTCATACGTTTTTATCTTTCTGAAACGTTGACGGCCTAACGGCCAATTAGCTAGCGCTCCTGGCCTTTGGTACCACAGGCTTCAGACTCGAATCCTGGTGGTGGCATGGATGTTTGTTAGAGGTTAGGAATCCACGTTAAACTGTAGGTCCCGGTCTAATTGTCCTAAATGTGCACAAAATGACAGTAGAGCTACAAACAAAACCAAAAAAATGTCTAAAACATTTATTGTCAATTTTATTTCCTTATTATTATGATAATTACGATAAACACTCATGATCCTAAAGACATCTTAATTATGCAAATCTGTAAGATTTAATATGAGGTAATGTACTTTTATACAGCTATAGAAGCCCGTCATATTCCTTTAGCAACACCGTTTTGAGGCCCTTAATTTTCTGAGGTGGAAGTTAAGTTTCAGAAAGAGCGTTCCAGACGTGCTAGAATCAGGAGATCTCGATGTCTAAACTGTCAACAAATTTAGCATAGTATCATGGCGTAGAGTATAGTAGAAGCAGGAATCACTACATTAGTTTCAGAAATTAATAATTAATTTAAGAAAGTAGATTTTTATTATATATATATAAAACAAAAGGTAAAACTTACAAAACCATGTTTTGGTTTTCACTTAAATATGAATAAATCATGTTGCCTGCAACCAGCCAGACAACCCTCTGTCTTTTTCTATCTCTCTCAATAAATCCCACACACTTTATACATTGGTGTCCAACGTCAAAACCAATCATATGCTCTCAGCATATGACGTCGGACTTAAATGTAGGCAAAAATGTTAGGAAAATTGAAGGAATAAATAATTAGAATTAACTTGCCAACATAAACTTACTGAAGAATATCCTCACTTTTCAGAAATTCGTCGACCAGATGAGTCTTACGTTGAAATTCATTGTCGTCCATTATAAGGAAATACTAAGAGCTAATTCCATCACTGAAAAGGCGAATACAGATTATAGGATCTCATCCCTATATTTCATAGAAATCATAAAGCTTCTTGGAAAAGACACGGAGGTCTTGCACCATCCAACATGATTCCTTGACCATCATGCTGGATGGATAAAGAATGGATGGAAATCTTGACCATCATGCTGGATGGATAAAGGATGGATGGAAATCTTGACCATCATGCTGGATGGATAAAGGATGGATGGAAATCTTGACCATCATGTTGGATGGATAAAGGATGGATGGAAATCTTGACCATCATGCTGGATGGATAAAGGATGGATGGAAATCTTGACCATCATGCTGGATGGATAAAGGATGGATGGAAATCTTGACCATCATGCTGGATGGATGAGTTGAAGACGAAGAGCCCTCTGGTACTCTGCAGATGGATGTCTTGACCATTATGTTGGATGGATGGATGCCTTGATCATCATGTTGGATCAAACTCTGTCCTAGTGGTGAATGTCTCGTACATTGGAGGACAGGCCTCTGGTTCTCAGCAGATAAACATACGTTGAGAATAAATGATAAATTGGGATGAACTTCGACTCATCACTAAATACAATGGTCGCTTACTGATTCAAAGTTAATGTAAATTGCTAAACGAGCTCTTTTCTATGAAAAAAATTGAGTTACACAAAAGCATCTGGCCTTCTTGCAAACAAGTCTATCTCGTCTTAAGCTTTGGGAAACAATAATTCTTGAATCTTGGGTTCCTGTGGCAGTATGAGGGTCATTAAAGAGCTGATAATTTGTTGAACTCAAGTTAGACTTCACTATAATGAACAAATGTCGATTTTCTTTTTTTGCCATAGTGGATCTTGGATGACCATTTTCTCAGGCATTTTCTTTGCAGATTGGATATTAGTTTCCATCCATATGTTGGACAAGAGTCTGTATGCCACATTTAACTTTTAGCGATTTGAGTTTCAGGATACTGCCCTTCCTCCTTTAATCTCTCCAAGGCAATCCACATCATTTAATTTTCCAAACTTTGATTTTATATATTTTAATTGTCTACTTTTAAATTTTCGCCAACTTTAAAAAAAAAAAAAATTTCGCTTCATAAGCCTGTTCTTCTTTTGCATACACTTATAACGCTTGCGAGTTCAAAACTAAATAACTGCAACTTTGTTTAGAGCTGGCCTTTGGTACCACTAGTTTCAGGTTCGATTCCCTGGCGGTAGCATGGATATTTGTTAGTGGTTCGAAATCCACGTTAAACTGTAGGTCCCGGACTAATTAGCCCAAAGTGTGCACAAAAGGATCATAGAGTGACAAACTTAACTAACTTTGTTTGGAAGTATTAGTACTTTTCGAAAAAATAATAAAATAATGTATTTTTAAGACAGTGTATGTATAGATATGTATTTCCCGATAAACTTCAATCCTTTCATTTTCAACGTAATTACGTTACTTTTTATTAAAAAAAAATGTATTAATTAATTTTACTTTTAATTTAATTACTTTTACTACTACTTTATTTTTATATTAATTACTTTTTATACTAATAAAAATATTGATTACAACTTTTTTTAATTACTTTTTTTACTAATAAAAACTGATTTCACCATTGAATACTTTTTTTTTTATGATGTAAATAATAATATAATAAAAAAAAATTTCAAATATTTTCGTCAACAATTTTGACATATCAATGATCAATGAATTAATAATTAAATATCTCATACAATATAGAAATTTAAATTTACAATAGAAGAATATTTTTTATTTGTAATCTGTCTGTAAAAACTAACATCATGATAAATGGTATTTATCGATAAATTCTGATGTTAATTATTAAGATGGTCCCCCAAACATGACCTCGTGACAGATTTGAGTTCAAAGATAGATTAAAAGAAAAAAAAATCTGCGTCTAAAGTCATTTAAAGTTGATTGAAATGCTAACTGTTTTCGTAAATGAAATGGCTTTTTGAAATTTAATTGTTGCCACATAATTAACCTTAAAAGTTGCGTCGTTTTATAAAAATTCAAAGGCAAAAGCTATAAGCATTAAAGTAATGACAATTTAAATTTTAAAAAAATATTTTTAAATTTATAATAAATTAATTTATGAAATTTATGTTAATATAAAATTTTGTTGAATGAATTTTTTTTTTTCTTAAAATGCTAATTCGAAAATATTTTTAAGCTCTTCAAGAATTCTTTAAAATTTTACGGATAAAGTAGAGACATTGCCAAAAAACAACGCTCAAGAAGAACTATTAAATTATAAAATTTCATTAAAAAAGAATATCTCAAAAAGTAATATACTTTTTATTTCAGAAATGTAATATATAAAATTAAATACTGGAATAAAATTTGGAGTTTGTACGATATTTTGTACCCACTAATAACTAAGTTGGGGCCTGAAGGCCAAATGACTAGAGCTCTGGCGCTCGATATCACATGTTTCTGGCAGTGCCATGGATGTTTGTAGTGGTTCGGAATCTACTTTAAACCTTTAGGTCCCGGTCTTATATGAATTTAGATCGTTGGGCGTAGGGCTGACAACCTTACCTCGTAAAAAGAAAATATCTCCTATCTCGAAATCTACCAATAGGCAGACAACCTTAGTCTACTATGGGGCTGTTGCACCAATGAAGAAGAAGAACCACTAAGTGGAAAGGAATAATTTTTCTTTATGTGTTCGATTTTTACTAGTATTTTTATAAGTTTGTTTTCGAATTCTTCAAACTTAATTGGGCAATTTTAAAAGTGATATAAAAAGATTGTCTTTTATAACATGACAGATGAGTGATTATTAAGTTGAATAGTACACATTCGAAACTGCTTTTAATATCATTTTGAAACATGATGAATTTGTGTACTAAATTGATTTGAACAATTACTTTAAGTTATCTTAACTTAAAGTTATACTTATATAATAAATTTAAGAGTATCAGTATTAATCACAAATATATTGTTGAAGATTCATCTCGATTGCTAATTATATATTTTTTATTAACATAACGAATTATATTTCCTAAATACTTCTCAATTATATAACTGAATTCATTTTGGTTTAATGCGATGCTTACTATCATCAATGTTTTAAATCCTAACATAACAGCTACGTTCGGAATTTCAATTGGATTTAAATCTCAAAAGAGTGTTTGTCCAAAAATTTTAAATCAAAATTTCTACAACATTCTTTCATTTCAACAATACTTACATCTCCTGCATTTGATCTTTTGGCTCGTCATAACAAAAAGTATTTCTATTACTTGCATAATTAAATCATTTAGTACTACTCGTGACTACTAACGTTTTCTTCATTTTGGTTCAATACCGTGCTAATTAACACCAATGCTTTAAATCATAACAGCTATATTCGGACTTTGAATTGGACTGAAATCTCAAAACAATGTTTGTCCAAATATTTTAAGTCAAATTTTCTACAACTTTCTTCCATTTTAACCATATTTACATCTCCTGCATTTGATCTTTGGCGCAAAATATTTCTATTACTTGCAGAAATAAATCATTTAGGGCTTCTAGACACAACTGTGTTATCACACTGAAGTGTAAGCTACATTTAGTAAGAATATTTCGTTATACATGATTGAATTATAAGATACAAAGAGTAGAAAGGGCCTTCCACGCCAATTGCTAACTACATACACCACTTTCACCTCCACCTATAATATATCCTCCGGGTTGAAACGGGGTGGGAGGTGAAGTGAAGAGGGGGAGAGTTTGAGAGATAACTTTGAAAGTTTATCTCCCAACACGGACAAGGCTTTTCGATTATTAGCCATATTAGAGAGAAATATAGAGACAGATGGAGCTTCGACTGAAACTCTTCTTAATTGCGTTCATCAACTGTTGGCGATCGCGGAACGGAGAGGAAGCTTTGGTTTTTTATTAGCTCGAAACTTGGCGGAGCACGAACGCAGGTTGGCGCCCGCACTTGGCGACAAGTCTTGCATAATGAAACGCCATGCATGACTCAGTGTGGTTATAAAAACGAATATTTTCGAAGAAAGGCTTAACGAAGTATTAATTTTAAAAGGGAGGCATTGGAAATGATGTATCAAAGTCTTTCCATGCTGTTGTTAATAGGATCTTGATTTGGCTAAGAGGATTAAAAATGTTAAAGTTTGTTGAGAACATAATGAATACTGTAAGAAGTTAAAAACTCTAAACTGATATAATCTCTTTAGGTGGTGGTTGTTTTAAATAACTAAGTAATATTGAGTCTTAGAGTGATTAAATGTTAATAATAACATTTAAATTATAATATATAGCAATATATTTGATAATAGCATCACTTTAGTGGTTTTTGTTATAATTATAATCGATACAAATTATCACCCCGTGTTATAGAATATATGTTTTTAAAAAATTTTTTGTATGATTTATTATTTTATATGCCATTATTTATTTCTTATTTAAATCACAATGTTATACTAGAATCATAAGTAAAAATACACTCAAAAATGTTTTTTTTTTTTAAAGAAAAATGTTTTCCACTGTTTTTTATGGATAGATTTATTGCTGATTTCTTATTCCAGATACAATATATTTATGATAATATTGATTTATTCTTACATTTTTAACACACTTTATAACAAATATCTATGAAGTCAGGCATTCTATTAAGTCATAAAATGTATTTTCTTTTATATTTTTGTAGCTTGTGTTAAATTTATTTACATTGCCAGCTGTTTATAGTAACATTATTTATTTTACAGCGATAGTTATATGTTAAAAGAATACTTTGAATCTCGTATTTTATTATCATCAGTCTCATACCTGGAATAACCAGTTAGTAATTTAACAAGAATAGGCTATAGTTTTGTTGTTTAATCTAATTCTAGATTAAAATGGTGCACTCTTTGAAATATATTCGTACGTTTATAAGTCCTTTTAATTCTGCTATTCTCATCATTATCATCATCATCACCTTCAATAGCACGACGGTCCAGGTGGGTCAAGGTTTTCCTTTGAAGAGATGTTTATGCATTCCTCTGGGTGACAATGGTTCTCCAATTCTTAACCTTCAGTACAGCAAAATCTTTTTCATCATCTGCATCTGTCCATCTCAACTTGGGTCGTCATCTTCATCTTTGTCCCTGTGGTTTTGACAAAATGAGCCTTTTTACAGGGTTTAAATCATTCATTCTAATTACATGAACAGCCAGGTTTAATCTATTGATCTTAATAAATTGTATAATATATGGGTCCTTATAGCTTTTATAAATTTCTGTGTTGTATCGTCTTCTCCAACAATCACTTTCCCTAACACCTCCAATCATATCCCTTAAAATCTTCCTCTCAAATATACCCAAATGGGCCTCATCAGATCTTGCCAAAGATTCAGAGCCATTGATCAAAAATAGTCTAATAATTCATAAAATAATAGTTATAATTTTAATACATGAAAACTATCGATCTTATTCCAACATTTTTATTGCTTGTAATGTTTGTTAATGTATAACGAATAGAAATGTATGCATAGTGTTATTTTGCATTTTAAATGGACATCATCTGATGTCCAAATTGACATCAGATCTGAATTTTACTATTCTGCTGTACTGTAAATCAATTAATCACCTTAAATATAATACTAAATTTTAAAGTGCAAATAAAAAATAAATTTCTGATGAAATAACATAGAAAATATGCCATGTTGAATGATCTCATTGGGTTACTAAAAGTATATTGTAGTTATAACCAGCAGTCAAACTCATATGTTAATTACTTTATCAAATCCAATAAATTTTCTAATTTAGACTTGTATTCGATGCTATTGTTATCTATTTCCAATCAAATAAATCAATCATTTCGAATTAAAAATTACTCTGAATTATTAGTTAATTACTTTGAAAAATTATTCGAATGATTTACATTGGATTACTCAAAGTATATCAGAATTATAATCATATGTTAATTACTTTATCAAATCAATAAATGTTCTAACCTACACTTGTATGTGATGCTATTGTTATATATTTCCAATCAAATAAATCAATCATTTCTAATAAAAAATAATTACTTTATTATTATAACATTTGGCATTTTCAGGAGCTAGCTATAGCACACTTTCCACAACCAGCATCCACCAATTGTTTCAATTTGCACCAATATCCAAATTCATTATACATAGGGCCTGAAAAGGCAGCCGGCCACCTTTCAAATACAACATGCCCCCCCTGCCCCCCCTTGCGCATATAATAGCTCCCCATCACCCCTAATGCTTCTCACCCTTTGCACGCTCCACCACTCGCCTGTCAAAACTAGCGGACTCTGACACTCTTCCTGGCAGATTATTATTATTATAATTATCACTCATCGTCCACGCACGTTTTCTGCCCATTCGGGGTGGTACGGGGTCACAAAGGAATAATCTCCCCCCTCCCCCGTACAAAAGATGGTCACCCAGTAGTTGCTGGTGGGGGGTGGTTGGTAATGAGTCACGGTGTAGAGTGACAATAAAGGGGTGCCGCAACAGATCCGGGGAAACCTCACCCCGGATCATTTGGTGTCACCCCAGCAACACGCAGATGGTGGGATCAGTTTTCTGCTGCCAGAATTGGGGGATTCTCCTCAGGTTTTTTTTTTTTTTGTCTGTATTTGGGGTCCCCTATCTTTGGAAAGCTCTTGGTTGAAATGCTAGCCTGTATTGATTTGGTGTTATTTGTATAGGGTACGTTGCGTTAAGTGTGGTATGAATAGGAATTGAAGTGGGCTCTCTGTCATAGAAATGAATGAAGTTTTTTAATGGTATGAAAAAAAAAATAATAATAAAATAAAAATAGAAAAGGTCCTTTTTCTGTACCGGCTCTTGTAATTTTTTTTTTTTTTTTTTTTTTCATTTATAAGGCTGCTTTTGATGCATATTACGTTGAAATGAGTTTGAATGCGTTGACTATATTATTGCACAATTCTCTTTTTTCGAATCTCGAACAAATAAACAGTAACATAACTGTCACAGGGCCAGTAACATAAATGCCTAGAATGTACAAAACATGTTCTACTTAATTCATGAGCAAAGAACATGTTGTCCAAATAGTTCGTGTGATTCCTTCACCGTGAAGAAAGTCATTCACTTTCCGAAAATTTTGCTGTTATTGTTGTTTTTCATATGGCAAAATTGGAACTCAGTCCATTTACATCAGGTCACTCGCCGAAGAATTGCACACTTCAAAATATTCACATAAAAACATCACCATTAGAATTACAACTTGACAATATAAGAACATTAAAAGCATTTAAAAATTAAAGTCTAAATTAGAAGTAAACGTGTGCTTAGGACATGACATCCCTGGTCACCCAATACAACAGGCAAAACATCTTCTCTATGTTGTAACGTAGGGTTAAGGCCCGGACAGACGAGTAAGTGTTGTTTATTCATAGAGTCTGCTTTACAGATAGAGTATAGGCTCCTATTCTGCTGAGGTGTGTGTTTCAAGCTGTCGTGTCCTGTTCCCTGTCTTAAGTTAGCCACTGCTTCTTTTACATGGCCTGCCACTAAACTCTTTCAACCATACTTTATTTTCCTCAGAGTTTATCCCTTGATAGCTCTGTGCTGTATGCCAACATAAAATTTCCCTGTATATTTCTCTTAAGAGAATCTAAGGAAATGGGACTCCATTCAATAAATAACTGTATACCCCTCTTTGCCAACTGGTCAGCTTTTTCATTACCATTAATATCTACATGGGATGGAATCCACAGGAATTCTATAGTAATATTGCTCTCATTCGTGGCATTACTTAAGTCATACTTGCTCTCCGTTGGGGCTAAATGAGTAACAGCTAGAGGCTATGGCTATTCGCTGCAGAGTTTGCAGTTATTGTTTCATGTAGAATGCAATTATCGTCCATTAAAGTATTATCTCATTTCTGGAAAGGAACTAGAGGATTAACCTGAGAGAGAAGATCTTAAGAGCTATATTTGAAACTATCGAAGTGGGTGATGTTTGGAGGAGGCGTTACAATCAAGAAATTGTACAATTGTTGAAAAAAAATTGGAGAAAAAGATATTATAAATTATATCAAATCAAAGAGACTTCAATGGTAGGACACACAGAGAGAATGGACGATAGCAGAGGCACAAAGAACATTTTCAAGGAGAAGTGCAAGGACCAAAGAAAAAAAAGGGAAGTCCAAAAACGAGATGGATTGATGAAGTGGAAATTAATGATCTGAAGAACCTAAAGACGACAAATTGGTAGAACCAAAACTCGAGACAAACGACTTTGGAGTCGTATTGTTAGGGAGGCCATGGTCAACATGAATTGTAGTGCCGGAGAGTTGGTTTAGTTAGACACCTTATGGGTTCGTTAATAAAGAAACGAGCTATTGAAGATGTGGTTGAATAATTCTTGAAAAAGTTAAATAAGAACAATTCTGCATCTAAAGGTGAAATATTCATCTCTCTTGATGTCTTTTTGGATAGCATAATAGAAAAATAACATTAGGAAATAATAATTAAAAAACGCTGATAGGAAAGGGGGAAAAAAGAGATAATTTTTCGTTAAACAAAAAATGTTATTTGGTCCAACATGGACTGTAGTGTAGGGTAATTAGTTTTAAGGAGACACCTTATGGGTTCGTAAATAAAGAAACGAACTGTTGAAGGTGTTAGTTGAATAATGCTTGAACAAGATTAAATAAGAACAATTCTACAGCTAAAGACGAAATATTTATTTCCCTTGTTGCCTTTGGATCGCATAACAGCATAATAACATTAGGGGAAAAAAAAAAAAAACAATTTTTGCACAATTTATATATTAGTTTGATAAACCATAACACTTGAAGGAAAGGTTGATTTTCGAGATCATAAACTTATACCTCAATAACAATACGAATAAATAAGCATTATTACATTTTTTAACAACAGAAACCACTAACGTATTTCTTCATGACGATTCTTTTTCCTAAATATTTTTCCCGGTGCATCTCGGATCGAATAGGAAAAGAATATCAGAGAGAAAAAAAAAAAGGAAAAGCCATCGAAGGAAAAAAAAAACAACTTTCGTTGAACAAAAGTCATCTAAGAACCCCGAAAAAAAAGAAGCGATAGGCCAAACCAATGGGGGCCGAAGGCTCCCAAAAAAATGGGCCCTGTCGACACATAAGACAGCAGGCGGCATCCTTGAGGGGGGACACCAGACCATCAGTCGGGGTCGGCGTACCCCTGGGAAGGCCGCCCGTCCGAACCGCAAGTGAATTGTCTTTTGTTCCGCGCAAGGCCCGCTTTAATTAGAGAAAACCTCTAATGGTGGATGATGGCCGGTCGAAGATTTCCATGTAATTGCGGCTTTTATCTTCCCAGGTCCGAAGAATACGGGAAGCATGGACTGCATGGGATTTCCAACTCGATTCCCAGCTCAGTGCTTGCTTGCTGCAACAAATAATTTTGTCCTTTTTATTCAGAGGGTCTATTTGGTATTTAATTTAAGGCTTAGCGTATTGTTGGACGTTAGTTGGCACTGGATGTGTTTGCAAAGAATTTCTGATGAGTGAAAATCTTTTTAATTCCTACTGTTAATTCACACACTCGCTATATATATCTTGTTCAAATTTTCAATCGTTCATAAAATACTTTTATGCATCCACTCGAGTTCAAATACATTTTTTTAACATGTAGTGGATGACACTGGATGTTAATGCAGTTTCTTCAAATATTAACTCAGTAATTAAATTTAATTGAAAGCGAATAAATAGTAACAAACAAAAATAATAGTCCAACACCATATATAGAAAGGAAAATGGAAAATTTCAAGAAAATTCTTATTTATTTTACCACGTAATATTGTTATTCTGTCATATGTATATACATATTTATAATAATTGTAACTATTTAATAAAAGTAACTGAAATAAAATTTTTCTTTGTTGACCTAAGTAGGAATTGACTTAATTTTTTTTTTTTATATTACTTGTTTATTTTTGTTGTTAAACGAAAGAAGTAAAGAAAGAAAAAAAATTTCAAAAAAGTAAATTAAGAACTTCTTACAAGTAGAACATGATAAAATTTGCAGATTTAATAGAACTTTTAGATTCAGAATTATAGAAAAACAGGTTTCATTAGCAATAGCTATTTGATGTTTCGTTGTATCATGTATTGTAGAGTCGGTAAATGGTATTTGATTCATTTTCTTTGAAAGTGATGTAAATCCAGTTTTGGGGTTTCCGAGTCGATTCCCAGCGTGGTGCTTGCTGCAACAAATAATTTTTGTCTTTTATTCAGAGGGTTATTTGGTATTGAATTTAAGGCTTAGTGTATTGCTGGGGGTTAGTTGGCGTTGGGGGGCAGGCACTGGGTATGCTTGCAAAGAATTTCTGATGAGTGAAAATCTTTTTTTTTTTGATGTTAAACAAGAGAAGGAAAAAAAAAAAAATTCAAAAAAAAAAGGAAATTTGAACATTTTGAATACGATCCATTTTGCATATTTAATAGAACAATTAAGATATATAAAAAACAGGCTGACTACGTTGTATATCATGTTATTATGTATTTTTGAGTGGTATTTGAGTATGGGTATTGGTAAATTAAATATGTATTTCAGCCGTTTTCTTTGAAAGTGGTGACTTGTTGACAAAAATTTAGTTGATGATAATAATGAATGCAATCTGCTATGAGCTTTTTATCTATAAGCAGTTCCAATAAAAAACCTTCAAAATTTTCCTCATTTTGTCATTATAAAGTTAGTAGTTAATGAAATTGCAAATATAATTACTTCAAAAGTCTACTTTCATTAAAGATATAACATTTAGTTCAAAATTATACCACATAATGTCTCTATTTCATTTTTTATATGTGTGGCAACATTGTTAATGACATAAAAATTTTCGTTCTTTCACTGGAATTTTGTTGATTGCTTCTGAATCATCATCAGAGGAGGACTTCATAGCCAGATCCTTTATAGCCTTTCTGATAAAAGGAAAAAATGTTTTCCTTGAGGACTTGAGAGTGATTTTATTATTTGTATTTTTAAACTGGGCTGCTCAGGTATTTAGAATAAATGATTTTAAGCCCTTTAAAAAAAAAAAAAGCTCATTTTGGCAAAGCCACAGGGACAAAGAGGACGACCCAAGTTGCAATGGATATACGTAGTTGAAATGATTTTGATCATTGTCACCTAGAGGAATGCATGGAAATCTCTTCACAGGAATGCATTGGCCCACCCTGGACTATCGTGCTATTGATGATGATGATTACTTTATGAAATTTGTATGCAACTAATTATATTTATAATTAATATGTTTGAAATGCTTCAACATCCATTAAAAACACATAATGATATGAATTATGATATAGTTAATTAAACTTCAACGTTCTATCATAATTATACTTTTGTGCATCAATTTATAGCAAGTAATAAAAAATGTAATGTTTCGAAAATTTATTTAAATTTAACAAAAAAATTATATAAGGAATGCTATATATTTTTTAATTTAAATATATTCTTTTCTATAGATAAGAGAATCAAAGCAGAAATTTTCACTTTTATGTGTTCCGTGGTTCCACATGAATCAACACGCAGACATCTGCTGGAGCGTATTAGTCACGAATACAATACAAAAAAGACTTCTTTTTCGAAAAAAAAACAAAAACAAAAAACAGAAGAGAAAGAAGTAAAAGACAGTTTCATTTAACTTTCGCATATCTTTTTTTTATTCACTTTACCGCCCTCTGATCCAGTACGCAAAAAGCCCTTAAAAATGGTTCCATTCCAAATTCATTAAAAACGCAACCAACCATCGTCCTAAAAACGAAAACGAAAACAAAATAAAAAAACATATACACTGTCTGGAATCGTCTGACACAACTGAAAATAAAAACAAATAAAAAAAGAGAAGAAGCGAGAAGGAACAAAAAGATTCTCTCTAGACCCCCTCCGAAACAACGAAACTAAAATTGACCAAAAGTGGCACACCAGGGCTCGTGTACCACCCTCCTGTCTACGGAACTCCGTGCTGAGTTGTTTTAATACTTCTTTTCATAGCTGTATTCTCCGACCAGGCAACACCAGCTGACGCGCGCGCCCAGAATTATTAAAATTTTTTACAGCAGGATAAGCCCTGCCGTGGCCCTTTTAACGCCCCAAATGGTGCCGGGGCCTCGACAGCAGGCTTAACGCCTTGGTGAACACGCCCCACGGACTTTGCCCCTTTCTCTTCCAAGCGAAATTATCCGTTCACCGTTGGATAGACCCAGGAGTTATGCACGCCCGATGATTTTTCGGCTCAGAGTTCTAGGGCGACGAGGTTTCTCTTGTTGTAAAATATCTCACTTCTCCTTTTCTGGAAGACTTATGCTTTTGACTTTTCGCAGTCCCCAACACACTTACTTCTCGATGTAAAAGTAAAAAAAAAAGTAAAAAAGTGTAAAAATATATAAAAAAAAAACCATGTGTGTTGAGAAAAGAAGAGAAGTGAAAACATTTTCTCATTCGCTTCCTTTTTATTTTATTTTTGGTTTTCTTGGAATTTTTTTGTTTTTTCATTATCGTTTGGTTCTTTGCTGAACTTGGAATAAAAAGTTCGAATTTTTTTTTTTTTTAAGTGTGAAAAATAAAAAAGTTTTAATTTTCATTTTTAATTTTAATTTACCACTTTTTTTTTTTTATTTCAGGAAATTGTGAAATGTATTTAAGTTGTGGTTTCACTGATACTGAGACATCGAATTACTCAAAACCACACAAATTACGATGTATTAATAAACTTGTAAAGTTGTTAGCTTTGTAAAAGTAAAGTCAATTTAGTAAAGTAGTTAGTTCTCGATGTAAAAGTAAAAAAAAAATGCAAAAATATATAAAAAAAGCATGTGTGTTGAGAAAGAAGAGAAGTGAAAAAATTTTCTCTGTCGCTTTTTTTCTAGTTTGGTTTTCTTGGAATTTTTTTGTTTTTTCATTATCGTTTGGTTCTTGCTGATCTTGGAATAGAAAATTCGAATTTTTCTTTTTGATGCTTGAAAAATAGAAAGATGTTTAATTCTTATTTTTTTAATTTTCCACTTTTTATTTATTTCAGGGAATTGTGAATGTATCCACAATTCCCTGAAATAAATAAAAAGTGGTTGCGGTTTCACTGAACCTGAGGTATCGAATTACTCACAACCACACAAATTACAATATATTAATAAACTTGTAAAGTTGTTAGTTTAGTAAAGTAAAGTCAAGTTTAATAAAGTAGTTAGTTAGTTCTCGATATAAAAGTAAAAAAAAAAAAATTTTTAAATATATAAAAAAGCCATGTGTTTTGAGAAAAAGAGAAGTGAAACCATTTTTCATTCGCTTTTATTTTTTATTTTCTTTGGAATTTTTGTGTTTTTTCATTATCGTTTAGTTCTTGCTGAACTTGGAATAGACAGTTCGAATTTTTTTTTTTCTTTCGCTTTGTTTTATGTGTGAAAAATAGAAATTTTTTAATTTTCAATTTTAATTTATCACTCTTTTTTATTTCAGGAAATTGTGAATGTATTCAAGTTGCTGTTTCACTGATCCTGAGACATCGAATTACACACATAACCCCATAAATAACAATATATTAATAAACTTGTTAGTTTAGTAAAATAAAGTAAAGTTTAAGAACAAGTAAAGTTTAGTAAAGTACACTCATGTCCATAAATTAAGGATGATGAAGTTCAGGCAAAGAAAGAGACAGAGGCAAAACAAATTTGACTTATTTGTAAAGTCTATTTATTAAACAAAAGGTAAACAGCAAAAAAGATGCTATATGTTTGACATAATTAATAAAAATTGCGATTTTTACTCCCTGAGCAAATTTTAAAAAAGAACCTATTTACAAAAAACAGTATAACATGGTTAGTATGATGGTTAATATGGAGTATGTCTCCCGAACGATGCAATACAGGCCTTACAACGCCTAGGCATGCTGAGTATCAAATTATCAATCTGATCTTGGGAAATATTACACCACTCATCAAGCAATGCCCTCCGAAGTTCCGGTTGACAGGTGGGAAACTGCAATTCGTCGGCCAAGCATACCCCACACATGCTCTATTGATTCAAGTCCGGTGAGTATGCTGACCAATCCATACGGGTGATATCCAATCCACAATGTTTGCACGGTGATATCCATCCATAAACAGAAATTGAATGGCATTCGTCTTGTTCCAGAATGTCCTTGTACGGTGATCGTTACACTCATCCAGTTCTGGAACCACAGAAATTAGCAGCGGTGTCGTTCAATGGTGTTCTCTTTGGTGGTAACGGGACCTGGCGCTCTCCATATGAAAGCGCCTTGAAACAAATGTTGCGGTGTCCACAATGCGTTGTTCCAGAATGAATCCATCTGATAGATGTGGCCTGCCTCATCGTTGACACTCTAAATACCGGTCCTCAAGGCGTTGTAACTCGCGACTTGTGCTGTAACATCTACTCACATTACCATCATCTTGGAATCGTTGCCAAAGCCTGAGATGACACTCTGGGCGATTCCAAGTTCCTCGGATACTTCCAGCTGGGTACGTCCACATTCCAGTCGTCCGATAATTCTACCACGTAAAAAATCATCCAAATGCTTCCTTTGTGCCATAACTATGCGGTTATAGCACTGAGAGGCTTTTAAAGCGCTTGTGAACAATTTTGCTTCTTTGCCACCATTCCTTATATACCCCTCTCTTCCACTCTCGTCATTGTGACGTACTATCCGCGCCATCCGGTGGTTTCCTGTAATTTATATTCTTTTTCAAGATGTGTGTGATAATTCTGAGGTGAAATTTTTATTTTAGAGTTCAATTTGTGTGATTCTGAATTATCTTTAATTTATGGACATGAGTGTATTTAGAAAACAATTTGATAAATGACAAGTTTATCATATGGCATCAAATTAAATTACCCCTTGTTTTGAAAATAATCATTGCTTACGATTTTAATTTGAAAAGGCAAAAGTAGTATTTCAAGTAATGAAACCAGTCGTAATTGTTATTTTAGGTCACATATTATTTTTAATTATTAGGTAGTATGTAATCCAAATCATTTTGTCAGTAACACTAAAATAGACTGAATAGCCAGATGTGATAGATTGTTGTATAAAAACAGAGGATTACGTTTGCCGGTACAATATTTATAAGCCATGCATTAAATGCAGCTACCTATGCATTAAATGCAGCCACTCTTTTACTTGAAGTACCTATTAATGTAACCCTAATTTGAAGCCTTTTCATCTGGCATGACTAATTCATGCAAATTTAGAGATTATTAGATTATTTTTATTCTGTAATTTTTTTTTTTTCCATTTACAGGATTTATGCCAGAATTTTTTAAAATGAGAAAATAAATGCATCATCGAGAATGAAAAATAATTTTTTTTTGTAGTTTAATTGAGTTGATTTCATTGAAACCTTGTTTTATCGAATGTAGTCTTTATTAAAACTTTTAACTTTAAACTTTCGAACTTTTTATAATTTTAAGTGAATTAGGCCAAATTGTTTAAAAGTACAAATGTTGAATCCAGATAACATCTATAAACTGACATAATAAATTATGCTCTTCTGTATGAATCAGACATGTCCAATCCATTCCCTGGATGGGTCTGGTGGACCCTGGTTAATATTTTCAATTAAATTTTTAAGTTAAAATATTGGCCCAATAATAAATACAAAATTCATTTTACTAAGTGTAAATCTGAAAGAAATTTAATTTAAAAGAAGTACATATCTTTGTAGTTTATGTATAAATCAAATTAAATTTATAAAATTGTTTCAAAGAAATCATGAGTTAGAGAAATAGATTTTAAAAATAACTCGACATCTAATTAACCCACAATGAGGATGAAATTTAGGTGGGTTTTTTTTTTTAACATAGAAGGGTCTCATGTTCCACTTATGTATGACACGAACAACCCAACGAAAAGCGATGAGTGAAGGACACTACCTCCCAAAAGGATTTTTAAGGTAATTGTTCTTCATATGCGTGTCGTATAACAGAAAGCCCGAAAACTTTCCACCATTCCACCAGCCAGCTTGACTAACTGTGCAAGATGTTTTATATAAATTGTCCTAATCGTCATCAGGTCTCTTTATTTCTGAAAATACCACAAAGGAACTGATTCGAACCCCAATGTATGCTTCAAATGCATCCAAAAAAAAATGCGATATACTTTATTATCATAATTATACAAAATTAATGAACTCATTCTGAAGTCGTGCATCGAAAAAAAAAAATAACAAAAACTTGTTTAATTACTTTAATGTCAGTTCTATAAATAATTAAATTTCTATGAGATCTTTATGAGAGTATTTCACAGAATTTCAGATGTTATGGAGAAAATTCAAAACTAATCCTTGAAGTTATTACATGTAAGTTCATCATAGGAGTGTTGCATACATGATCTTTAACATAACTTCCCAAATAAAGTCAAATCAATTGTTACATACAGTGGAGATCAGCTTTTTACGATGCACCGCATTTCTAGTCTTTTTAAATTATTACACCCTTTAATTAAATGGGTTTTTGAATGATATTGGCCTCCAAATTTAAACATGTTTTTCGAACTTAACTAATTTTTTTTAAATCCAGCCAACATCACACAGATTTCTGTTGCACGGTAGCAAATGTCATTAAGCAAGTTTTAATTGCGATTATTATTACATTATTGCGATTGTCATCAAGCAAGAACATTGACTCACAGTCATGGACAACACATTGACAATTACCGAAATCTATTAGGATAAAATTAAAAATTGCATCTTTAAAAAAATTATGTTTGAAATATTTCACTGGAATAGCAGATATATGTCAACATTATTCAGAAGCACTATTTTTGGGAGATGCCTCAATTAAGAACAAACATCAACAGGTGTAGGATTTAAGGATTTTAACATTAAGCCTTTTTCTCTAGCGCAATAGAAAGATTTTTGATGGAGAAATTTGTCGTCTTCTCTAGTATACACATGGAAACTTAATGTTTGTTAAGTCGAATCAAGATTCCCCTGTTCGAAAATTCGATGGATTATTCCTCATCATGCCTTATTATATCACTATCATCATGATCAATAGCATGACAGACCAAGATTGGCCAAGGCCTTCTTTTGAAGAGATTTCCATGCATTTCTCTGGGTGACAATGATCTTCCAAGTCTTAACTCTAGTACAGCAAAATTTTTTTTCAACTGTGTCTATCCATCGCAACTTGAGTTGTTTTTCTTCCTCTTTGCCAAATGAGCCTTTTACAAGGTTTAAATCATGCATTCAAAATACATGAGCAGCCCAGTTTAATCTATTGATCTTAATAAGTTTTATAACATCTGTATCTTTATAGGATTTATAAATTTCTACTTTGTATCGTTTCTCAAACAATCGCTTTCCTTAACACCTCCAAGAATAGCCTTAAAATCTTCCGCTCAAATATGCCCAAGTGGCCCTCGTCAGATTTTGTCAAGCCAAGGGTAGGCCAAGGCTTTCCTTTTGAAGAGATTTCCATGCCTTCCTCTGGGTGACAATGCTCCTCCATGACAATGCTCATCATGATCAATAGCAGGACAGACCAAGATTGGCCAAGGCCTTCCTTTGAAGAGATTTCCATGCATTTCTCTGGGTGACAATGATCTTCCAAGTCTTAACCTTCAGTACAGCAATATCTTTTTCGACCAGAAGACTCGTTGCAGGCGATAGGATCATGGCTAAGGGTAATATGCAGCTTCACTTTAGCGTGGAAATAAGGGCTGAAGACTGACTAAACCTCAAGGCAACGCTCTATGATCCTATTAGACCAGGAATTATTGTTTAAAGTGGATTCTGAACCACTACAAACATCCATAACACCTCCGATACTCGAACCCGAAATCTGTGACACGAAGCACCAGAGCGCTAGACACTCGGCCATTCTATTGATCTTAATAAACTTTATAATATCTGGATTTTTATAGCATCTATAGATTTCTGCGTTGATGCCTTATTAAAACATACTAAATAAATGTTTCTAAATAAAACACTACAAAAACATTGTAAAAATCGAATAGTTCAGTATAATATAAATTAATAAAATATGTATGACAACCCTCTGGTGTATAAAATTTATTATTGTATTTGCTTTCACATCAGATGTAGAGGGGTTGTTGACGTTTCAGCCCTTTTAGCAGAAGAACGGGGACGCATTTAAAGCCACTTCTTCCCCCGCATGCATTATTAAGCACTAATCATCGGAGCAGAGATAGCTGTCGCTTCCTTAAGTATCCGGGAAACAGGAACTTTTCCCGGATAATTGCGTATCCCGGACGACAGCTCTAAATAATGCAACCGCTTCCGTCAGGTGTCTTCCACCGGACTTTGATTGGTCCTGCCCGAAACAAAGCAAATATTTTGTTGTTGACCACTTACCAAGTCTTCTTTTTCTTTCTTTCTTGCAATGATTTATTTTGGACGAACTGTTCCGCAGGAAGTGCATTTACTGTTTGTGGTGTTGTCCATTTACTGATTATGGGTGCACTGACTGTTTCTGTTTTCTTGAGAAAGTACTCGTTTGTTTGGTTTGGTGTTTGAGCTATTTTCAAATGAAATGTGGTATTATAAATATTTCCAAAATTATTTCGTTTCGTAGAAATAAATTAATTTAAAAGTAGGAATCTTTATTTCTTTACGATTTAGTTCTTCTAATTATTTTTATTTTTTATTTTTTTTTTACAATATTAGCAAAATAGATTATATAACATATGGTATTTCTAAAAAACATTCAACAAATGGTTTACTTGTGGCTTTAAGATTGTTAATTCCTTTATCAATTTTTACATATGTTAAGTTATCATAATTACCATTAATTTTAAATTACAAATAGTAAAGATCTACTATGCCTTTAGGAAACAAACTATATAGCGAATAGGAAATAGTTTAAGGTTGATAGATCTTTCCTTCAAATATGGATTGACCTCAATTTTTACTTACAGAAATTGTAGACATATTTAAAGCTTGTTTTCCAAAGGTCCAATGGCGATAAACGACAGCAGATCCACTATTTCTACATCATGGATAATAATTCAAATTTTTGAAGTGATTCAATGATTTTTATCATTGCTTAGATTGCAATTTTTGAAAAAAAATTACTGATTTTGTGCCTTGTAATTGTGTTTTTCCTTCTTCTTCGTCGTCAGCACTACAGTCTGTTGCAGGCCAAGGTCTATCTAAGGAGATTTGTCTATCTGACTCTGTCCGGGGCAATAAATCGCCATCTGTTGACTATCAAATCCTTTAGATCTCTTGCGACTAAATCAGATCATCTGGTGTGAGGCTGTGGTGTCTTCAATCGCTGAAAAGTACCTTTTTAGTTGGATTTGAGTCGTTATATCTTTTAGTGTGTCCCCGCCATCTAATACGAATTGCTTCTATAACTTTTACAATACCAGGTTCTTTCAATTTGTTGTAAATTTCATGGTTATATTGTATTCTGTAGACATCGTTCTGCCTAAGCGCATCAAAAATTTTCGGAATATTTTTCTTCCGAAGTTCAACAGCCTATCTTTTCAGATTTATTTAATGGCAAGCACTCACTGCCACACAAAACGATTGGTCTGATTAAGGTCTTGTTTAAGTTAATTTTTTGTTTTAGCATTATTAAGTTTTGATTCGAATTGGTTTCTTAACCCTTAAAAACAGTTATTTGCCATAAATATTGTATTATTTTATTCAAGTTTTCTGTCATTACCATTTTAATGATAGTTCCAAGGTATTTAAATTGTTGAACACACTCAAAAGTAAAATGATTAATTATTAAAGGAGATTGATCATATTGATTTGAGTTTTCCTTAATCTTCGCAAATCTATGTAGTTGAAATTTACTTCAATATATATATTTATAAAAACAATTAAAGAAATTTGAACTTACTGAAAAGTAAGTCTTTTCAGTAATGATTAGTAATAATTTAAAAGTAAATACGTTTTAATTATTTATTCTAAAAATAAATAAAGTTATTTTCAAAATAATAAGCAACGAAAAATAATTGACTAATACATTTTTTATTCATAATATTTTATTTGCACAATTACAAAAAAACCGAGTATTAATCATTAACATTTTACTAAAAATAATCGTCTTTTAATAAAATAAAATTCTCCTGTACACAACTGGGTACCCTTTATCTCACATTTAGAAAAAGTAAAAAGAAATTCAAATTTCGATATTATCTAAAAAAAAAGAACAAACAAACAAAAAAAATACACATACTGCAGGCATATGAAACAAAATTCTTCAAAAAACAATTTTTGGGGAGATATTTTTGATTCAGTTCCCTCATGCCTAAGAGAAGTTTGATGCTCATACTCAAAAATTTAACACTACTTTTTTCTCCGTCTCGTCTTCAGTACCGAGTTAGTTCTATCAGTAAATCTTCCGTACTGAAATCCACAGTCCCAACGACAGAATAATAGTTCAGATGCCCAAACGACTCAGATTATTACTGCTTCATTACGTCACCAGGGGTCGCTAGTTGCAGCAGTGTTCTGCTTGCAAAACCGGAACGGAAAAAATAGATTTCGAACTCAATTTTTTTTTTCACTTTGGAAGAAAATAACGCCTACGATTTAGCCGTTGATGTTACTTACACCCCCACCCCTTGATTCTATTTTTTTTTTTTTTTTATTCAATAGTGTAGTGCGCTGGCTAATGTAGGGGTGGGGGACTACGCAACGGCCTTAATATTTCACTAATGCGTAAAAAATGAAAGTTGTTTTCATTTTATTTTTCTGATGGAGAAAATGAATGCATTTGCCGAATTCAGTTTTTCGTCACTTTGAATGAAATCGTCTGAAACTTTAGAACAAGATGGAATATAATTTTAAAGTGGATGAATAAAATATCTGTTGTCGACAGATGACATGTAATAAATTTGTGTTATTCGAAGATGACTGTCTTTATGTGATTGTTCAAATGACAGGAGATGTTTTCGAATGGAAAACGTGAATTAAATTTAGATATCATATGCTGATTTTTTTCGATATATTTTTTTTATGATTTTGTATAAAGTGTCATTTTTATTTCAAGCATTACATTTTTTTATATCCATGTATTTTTTTTATCCATGTGTTTTTTTGTATCCATGTATCTTTGACATGTATGTAATCAAATAATTTTTTTATGTGTAAAATTTAATGAAACCTTTTTGTTTCTGATTTTTTAAATAAATTGAATTTAGAATGAATTTTTTTTAAATAAATTGAATATAGATCAAATAATTCAGAAATTTTTTGAAAATGTACAAATAATTTTAAAAAAATATCAATTAAACAATATTTTTTATATGTATTATTTCTGAAAGAAATACACACGGATCTCCAAAAATTATTTTTCTGAAAGCTTTTCTTCATAATTTTTAATTAATTGAATGTTACAGATCAAATAATTCAGAAAGAAAGTTTGATTCAAAATGTACAAATTACAAAAAGAATAAAAATAACAATTAAACAATAATTTATGTGTATTATTTCTAAAGTAATACACACTGTTCTCCAATTTTTTTATTTCCAATGACAGGCTACAATAAGCAATAAAAAAAAAGAACACAAGAAATATAAAAACAACAACAACGAGAAACGAAGGAAATCACATAGTGACATGTTTAGCCCATAAGGACCCTAACCTCCCAGTAACGGCCATACACAGTAGAGGAAACAAGTGCAGGGCAGACAGGAAGGTGGGATGAATCCATGTCCTCTCCCAGATTGCAGAGCATGCATTTTGGGCTTGCAAATATTTTCATTTGAAAAAGATGATTGGCCAAACAATCATGGCCCGTCAGGATCAAAAGAGCAATGCTTTAAACCTGGGCTGATAGGAATGTTAAACCAGGTTTTAGATGAGTTGCCTTCACAGAAATTATCAGATAGAGTGTATTCCGGAAAAAGTTTTGGATCATCAGTTTCATCGAGGGAAAAGAGATGCCTTTACAAAAAGTTTGGGTGATGGTTGTTTGTTTTTGGAAAGAGAATCCGCCTTCTCATTACCCAGGATCCCACAATGGCCTGGGATCCACTGCAGAAACGATGTCCTTGCCCTTTGAGTTACAAGACAAGAGATGCATTTTTACATGGAAATATATTGAAGTGCGAAGAGGGAAATTGATTGCCAAAAGTTCCGCCTTAGAGTCAGATACTGATCTCCAATTTAATGCATAAGAGTTTTCATGTAGGTATTTTAATGAATTTAAATATTTATTCAAGTATTTTTTGCACCTTTTAAGAAAATTAATTTGTATTTGCTAATGAGTTTTGAAATTGAAATAAAATATCATTTTTATAATAAA
This sequence comes from Caerostris extrusa, assembly GCA_021605095.1. NCBI lineage: Eukaryota > Metazoa > Arthropoda > Arachnida > Araneae > Araneidae > Caerostris > Caerostris extrusa. Next base: position 77,665 of record BPLR01004133.1, on the reverse strand, counting down.
ACACTTGGTTTTATTTCACTTTCTAGATTTCAAAATACTTCAGCCAGAAATGGTTGACATTTTATATAAATTAAAAAATAGAGATATATTATTTTCCTATTATGTTATTTAATAAATTAATGAAAAAATTTAAAAATTTTTGAAATTGCGCTAGAAATCAATATTATATATTTAATTACTATTTTATGTTATTCTGTTTTTTCTCTGCTAGTTATATTATAAAAGAAGAATTAAATATAAAGATACATTAAAAACATACATAATTAATATCTTTACCAATAATTCATTCATTTTAAATGACTTGTTTTCTAATTCCTTTTAAATACCAACAGTCTTAAAAAAAAAAAAAAAATAAGCGGGCTTATTTTATTGCTGAAAATATTTGGGTGAAAGAAGTTTTTGATCAATAATATTTTAGAGAATACAAATAATTTAATTACTCTGTTAAAAATGAAACAAACGAAAATACAGATGAAAATCACTAATTAAAATTATTTATTATTTTTTTAATTAAAGCAATTAATAAAAAACTTAATAACTTTAAATAAAATAAAAAAACAGGTTAAACATTATAAATTTATTATTATTTAGTTTATTTTAAATGTTTATTATTAATTATTATTTCTTTACTTAACTTTTTTTAATAATAAGGAACATATCTGAAATATATATTTATTTAATTATACATTATACAATCGCATTACGATTAATGTTAAAATAGTGATGAAAAAATTTTGTTATTTCAATTTTATTACTATAACAAATATTGATTATTTCATTATTTCATTTTCTTTATAAATACTACTTTTTTTATATTAAAATATTAACAAACATATAAATAAACTGAAAAAATATTAATACTTAATAGAATAATAACATTTTACAGCATACATATGAATTTAAATCATTTCATAATGGAAAATTTAATAATTTCAACAAAATTATCAAATATTTATCATATTTATTTTTTAATGATGATGATAATTTATATCAATATTTATTTTAATAATTATGATTAATGATAATTATCATCAAAATAATAATAATGATAATGATTGACATCATTATCATTAGATCATTAAAATATTAAATCAATAATTAGATATTAATAATTATAATAATTATCGATAACTATGATGATTATAAGATAGTTTGAGAGATGAGAGGATGAGATATAGATGATTATAAAACTTACAGATACTTATCAATCAATAATTATAGATAATGATAATTATCATTATAAATATTTATTTTACTGAAAATGGTAATTATCTTATCATCAAAATAATAATAATGATTGACAATAATAATTATCATTAGCAATGATATTAATCAACAATAATTAGATATTAATAATTATAATAATTATAGATGATTACAGATGATGATTGTAAAATAGATGATGAGAAATGAGATGATCAGATATAGATGATGATAGATGATTATAGATAATTATAAATAATTATAAATCAGTAATTATATATATCATAATATCATTATCTAATTATTTTAATGATAATGATAATTACCATTTTCATTAAAATAATTATTGATAATGTTTGACAATAATAATTATTAGCAATGATATTAATCAATCAATAATTAGATATTAATAATTATAATAGATAATTATAGATGAGGATTATAGGATATATGATGAGATGATGATCAGATATAGATGATTATAATATATAGATAATTATAATCAATAATTATAGATAATTATAATCAATAATAATTATTAGATAATGATTTCAATCAATAATTAGAATTATTTATTTTAGATAATTAAGAGGAGAGATGGATATCAGATTGTTATAATATTATAGATAAAAATCAATAATTATAGATAATGATAATAATTGACAATAATTATAATAATTAAAGATAATAATGATATTATTGATGACTTCAATCAATAATTAGATATTAATAATTATAATAATTATAAGATAGATGATGAAATAGATGATGATATGATTATATTAATTATAGATAACTATCAATCAATAATTATAGATATATGATAATTATTATGATCAATAATTATTTTTGTAATAGTGATAATTATTATTATCAATATCAAAATATTTATTAAATTATTTAATAATTATTGTTATCTTTTCTAGAAACACACCTAAATATCAAAATTATTCAACAAATTAAAATTATTGACACACACACAAAATCATATACAGAACAAAAAATGTTCACTCCATTTCTCTAAAAATATCCCAGCACCCATTTCTACTCCATTAATGAGTGTAGTGGAGCAACAGAAGCCACTCTCAAGACATTAAAGTCATCCTCTCTCTCTGGAGTCATTACGGAGCGGGAGCAGCAAGTAAAAAATGAGACTTGAGAGCCCAAGTCAAACACAAAGAAAGACTGACGGCCGAGAGTCTGTTTGTCTAGTGTCCTCCGTGAATAATGCATGGGACACTCGCACGACAACACTCCTCACTCCTTCTTGTCAACACGCACCCCTCCTCCTCACGCACAGGGTCCAGCAGCACAGGTCACAGGGATGCACCTGAATCAAGAGAATTAATATGGAGTAGGTGTTAAGATGGATCATTTCTGTAAAGAATAATGGTGTTTATATATATATTAGCAGATATGATCGCGTTACAGAAAATAAGTTTGATAAATTTTATTTAAAAAAAAAAAAAACCTTTAGAATTAAAGGTTGTTAGATTTTAAATAGTTCGTCTTAAGGAAAATAAATTGTCTAAATAAAAGCAATAATTTTTATCTAAGAATTTCCCTAAATTTCTTTTTTTAACTTTAATCTGTCAACATTTATTTTTAGTAATTTTGAAAAATAAATTGAGAACTAATACTGTATTGTTTTACCTACTTTTTAAATAAAATTTTTTTATTATTTAAAATAAATATAAAATTTTAAGAGAATATTATATTAAAAAATATTTGTAACTGTAGAATTTCATATTTGTCTTAACACATTTAAATCATTTTGAAACATTAAAATACGTAATAATAAACAAGTAATACATAAAAAAAAAAAAAAAAATTTTAAGGCAATTCCTACTTTTTTTTTTTTTACTGTATTGCAGAAATTATAAATAATTTTCATTCATTTTTTTAAGTTTATCTGGCGCCATCTATTGGTAGATACATGCAACTTAAATCTAAAAAAAAACTAAAATTAATTAATTAAATTTAATTAACGAATTAATATTTGAAAAACTGTATTAACATCCAGTGTCATCCACTACAAGTTCAAAAAAAAAATGTATTTGAACTTGAGTGGACGAATAAAAAAAGTATTTTTGAACGATTGAAAATTTGAACAAGATATATACAGGGAGAGTGTGAGCTAATAGAAGGAATTGAAAAAAAAAAAAAAAGGAAAATCTGTACAGAATTAAAAGTTTGAGATTTTAAATAATTAGCATTAAGTAATATAAATTGTTTAAATAAAGCTGATCATTTTTATCTAAGAATTTAATCAAATTTCTTTTTTTTTAACTTTAATCTGTCAACATTTATTTTTAAGGATATAGTAGTGTTATTTTCGAAAATTAATTGAGAACTAATATTGTATTATTTTACATTATTGTTTTTTACAATAAGTTAACTAATAGTGCCAATAAGATTTTTAAAGATAACGCCATCTAGGGGCGTAAAAATCTGATGGCAATACAAAAATTATTTAATTAAAATATAATTAATAAATTTTTTTTTTGCAATTCTTGACTACGAATTTTGGAACCAAATAATAAAGTCAGGGAAAGAACATATACATTAACATATAATAAAGAAAATAATGAATTTAAAATTATGAATTAAATAATTATTTAAATTGTTTAATGAATTTGAAATTTATTAATGAATTTAAAATAAAAATGTATTTAATATATTTAAAAACGTTTCCTTTACAATATAAATGAATATAATATGTATATATATTTATATTATTTTTAATATACACTAATATCCATAAATTAAGGATAATTCAGAATCACACAGAAATTGAACTCTAAAATAAAAATTTCACCTATAGAATTATCACACACATCTTGAAGATGAATATGCAAATTACAGGAAACCACCAGATGGCGCGGATACTACTTCACAATGACGAGAGTGTAAGAGAGGGGTATATATGAATGGTGGCAAAGAAGTAAAATTGTTCACAAGCGCTTTAAAAGCCTTTCAGTGCAATAACCGCATAGTTATGGCACAAAGGAAGCATTTGGATGATTTTTTACGTGGTAGAATTATCGGACGACTGGAATGTGGACGTACCCAGCTGGAAGTATCCGAGGAACTTGGAATCGCCTAGAGTGTCATCTCCAGGCTTTGGCCACAATTCCAAGATGATGGTAATGTGAGTAGATGTAACAGCACAGGTCGTCCCCGAGTTACAACGCCGAATGAGGACCGGTATTTAGCAGTTACTGCCAAAAGAAACAGACGGAGCACAGCATCGGACCTGTCTCGTCAGCTCTCTTCAGCTACCGGTACGGCAGTTTCAAGGCAGACCGTGTACAGAAGCTTAAAGGCACATTGGTCTATATGCTCGTAGGCCTGTCAGATGTGTTCCACTTACCGCAACTCACTGTCGCCTGCGATTAACCTGGAGTAGAGAGCATGCATTGTGGACACCGCAACAGTGGTCTGGTGTGATGTTTTCCGACGAGTCTAGGTTTAGTTTGTAGTCTGATTCTCGCCGGACTTTCATATGGAGAGCGCCAGGTACACGTTACCACCAAGAGAACACCATTGAACGACACCGTTACGGGGGTGCAGGATGGCTCGTTTGGGGAGGAATTATTCTTGGTTCCAGAACTGACCTGCATGTTCAGAGTGTAACGATGACAGGCCATATCTATCGGGATGTCATTTGGAACAACATGTACGTTTGTTTCGGGGCACCATGGGTGCTGAATTTCTGTTTATGGATGACAACGCCCGTCCTCACCGTGCAAACATTGTAGACGAATGCCTTCAATTGGAGGATATCACCCGTATGGATTGGCCAGCATACTCACCGGACTTGAATCAAATAGAGCATGTGTGGGATATGGTTGGCAGACGAATTGCAGCCCGTCAACCCCCTCCCACCTGTCAACCGGAACTTCGAGGGCATTGCTTGATGAGTGGTGTAATATTCCCCAAGATCAGATTGATAATTTGATACTCAGCATGCCTAGGCGTTGTAAGGCCTGTATTGCATCGTCCGGGAGACATACTCCATATTAACCATGTTATACTGTTTTTTGTAAATAGGTTCTTTTTGAAATTTGCTCCAGGGAGTAAAAATCGCAATTTTTATTAATTATGTCAAACATATAGCATCTTTTTTGCTCTTTACCTTTTGTTTAATAAATAGACATTACAAATAAGTCAAATTTTTTTTTTGCTTCTGTCTGTTTCTTTGCCTGAACTTCATTATCCTTAATTTATGGACATGAGTGTATATATATATATATATCTTTCCAGGACTTGATTATTTCGTTCTAAAAATTCGTAGTTAAAAATAGCAATAAAATCTACAAATTATTTTTTAATTAAATAAATAAATTAATGAAATAAACTTTGTATTACCATCAGATTTTTACGCCACTAGAGGGTGTCATCTTTAAAATTATTAGTTAACTTATTGTAAAAACAACAACAATAAGGTATGATACAATATTAGTTCTCTCTCTCTTTCTATATATATATATATATATTATAAGTCATACATGCTATTAGATATATATATATATATATATATAAAGTCATATATACTATTGTGTCCTAAAATTATGACCAATTTTCAATTTAAAATTCCCGGGGCTTATGGAATTTCATTTTTTTTTCTTTTTATGTTGCTGGCACTGTCCTTGACATCTGTGTGAAATATTTGACGTCAAAATAGTCATGAGTGTTTGAGTTACGCTTGGCTTTGTGAGACGCTAAAACTGATTCCGGCGATTTTTGAAATGTCTGAATTAATTGAGCAAAGAACTTGCATTCAATTTTATTTGCGGAAACATATAGAATGTTGCACAAGGCATTTGGGGAGCATTCCTATATCGGTAAAGAAATGTTTAGAAGTGGTATAAACAGTTCAAAGAAGGCAGAGAACACGTTGAAGACGTAGAGCCCTCTGGTTGACCCTCAACCTCAACCGACAAAGCTCACGTCCAAAAAATTAAAGATTTGGTGCTTGCAAACCGTCCATTTACAATTAGATACCTTGCTGATGATGTTGGAATTTCAAAAGGATCGGTCCATTCCATTTTGGGCCTCAAACGCGCGAAATCTTGATTGGTATCGAAAACACTGAATGCGGCAGCTCACACTGCAACGATTCTTCATGACTTTTAGCCGAAAATGAAACCCAATATCGTTCCACAACCACCGCATTCCCAGCGTGCGACTTCTGGCTATTCCCTAAACTCAAAAGACCACTCCGGAGACACCGATTTGAGTCGTTAGAAGAGATTCAACGTGAATCGCCGAGCGCTTTGAAGGCCATCCCTGCCGATGTTTTTTAGCATACATTGAGGATTGGAAAAAAGTTGGCATATGTGCATTGTGTCCGGAGAGGATTACTTTGAAGGCGATGAAATAAATTTGGAACAATAAAGAGTTTTTGAAAAAAATAATTGATCTTACTTTTTGGGCACAGTAGTATTAGTTATGTATTTTTCATTAATACGCATTCAAAGGTTTCAAACTGATTTAAATGTGCTAAACGCATTAGACAAATCTGAAATTCTTCAGTTATTTAATTGAAAACAACAACAAAAATTGTTTTTTAATATAATATTCTCTTAAAATTTTATACTTGTTTTAAATAATAAAAAAAAATAATTTAAAAATTAACAAATATATTTGAAATAATTAAGAAGAGAAATTCATTAGATTTGCATTTGTTACGTAAGATATGTCATTTGTGGATAAATAGTGTGTTGTTGTATGTATTAAAGATTTGTTGAGAAATAATATAAAATTAAATGCATTTATAAAGCAATAATAACTAAAAATAGAAAATGATAGTAATTAAAGATAGAAGAAAAAAATAATTTGAATTTAAAATATATTTAATTTTAAATTATTAAAAATATTTTCATTAAAATATATTATTTTAAATTATTAAAAAGTTTTTTCTTTAACTGACTTAAATTTTTTTATAAAAGTGTTTTTTAAATCATTGCAATTCTACAAAAAAAAAAATATATTCACTGAAAAATAAATATATATATATTTTTTATATTATTATATTTTTGTTATTGTTATCCTAATGATTAAAGTTAAAAGTAATTTGGTTTTGCTGACAATTTTGTATAAAATGATAAGCGTAAAATTTCAAAAGCAATCAATTAGTGAATTTATTTATTAGTGGATAATATAATAAATAATTGAAAATTCAATGCTACAATATGAAAAATGTCAAAATATAACATTTAATATAGAATCGTAATCGTATAATTTTAACGTATATTCAGGCCTATTATTGGAACATCTAATATAACAGGTCCTCTGTTTTACTTTAAGTGACTGCAGTAACCAACTTTAGATACTTACAGTTGATGGTTGATAGCACAGCAAACCAGACTCTTACTTCAAGTTGTTAGAGTTTTGGTTCAACTTACACCTCCGAATTGTTTTTTTCGAAATTGAGATTGACCAAACACAAAACATAACGGACGCAACACCAATTACTGTGTGAAAATACCCAAATTGAGATCGATTTGCAAAAGAAGTGAAAGAGTGGAGAAACAAATATCGCACTAGTAAAATAAATATTTTTTAATGAGTTAATTTTTTTTTTTTATTTCGTTTATATTTATATATTTTTATATTTCATTTTTAGTGTTATATACTTCTTTACAATGTGCGTTTAGTATCTTTATTATTATATTATCTAAGTATACATGTAGAAATAATAATAAACACAAAAATAATAACTCATGGTGTTTCAATTTTTCACTCCAAAAAATGTCTGTAGTGGGTCTAAATCTAATATGGGGATATACACTGAAGTGACAAAAGTCATGGGATAGCAATATGCAAATTTTCAGATGGCAGTAGCATCGCGTAGAACAGGTATAAATGCGCAGTGCTTTCGCAGAGCTTTCATTTCTGTTCAAGTTATTCATGTGAAGAGGTTTTGACGTGATGATGACCGCACGACGGGAATTAACAGACTTTGAACGCGGAATGTTAGTTGGAACGCATGGGTCATGCCATTTCGGAAATCGTTAGGCAACATTCCCATCCACCAAGCAGAAAATTTCAGATAACATCCCACCATGGACAGCGCAGTGGTCGAGTGCCTTTACTAACAGACAGAACGAGAAATCACAAGGGACTTGTTCGCAGAAGACTCGTGTGCCTTTACTGACAGAACGACATCGCTTGCAGCGACTCTCGTGGGCACGTGAGCATATCGGTTGGTCCCTAGATGAATGGAAAACCGTGGCCTGGTCCGATGAGTCACGATTTCGGTTGGTAAGAGCTGATGGTAGGGTTCGAGTGTGGCGCAGACCCCACGAAGCCATGGACCCAAACTGTCAGCAAGGCACTGTTCAAGCTGGTGGTGGCTCCGTAATGGTGTGGGCTGTTTTTTTCATGGCATGGACTTGGTCCTCTGGTGCGACTGGACCGAACATTGACTGGAAATGCTTATGTTCAGCTACTTGGAGATCACTTGCAGCCATTCATGGACTTCATGTACCCAAACAACGATGGGATTTTTATGGATGACAATGCGCCATGTCACCGGGCCACAACTGTTCGCGATTGGTTTGAAGAACATTCTGGACAATTCCAACGAATGATCTGGCCACCTAGATCGCCCGACATGAATTCCATCGAGCATTTATGGGACGTCATCGAGAGGTCTGTTCGTGCCCAAAATCCTGCACCATCAACGCTTTCACAATTATGGACGTCTATCGAGACAGCATGGCTCAATATTCCTGCAGAAGACTTCCAACGACTTGTTGAGTCCATGCCACGTCGAGTTGCTGCACTTCGCCGGGCGAAAGGAGAGCCGACACGATATTAAGAGGTATCCCATGACTTTTGTCACTTCAGTGTATAATTTCATATGCGGTCCGCGGAGTTATGATGCATTTTCAAAGTAGCCAGCAAGATCATTTGGGTTGGCCATGTCTGATCTAGATAAATTATTTTTAATCACATCTAATTAAATTTCTTTTGATATATTTTGCTGTCACAAAAGGCGTTATAATATTCATTTCTATATGAATATGAATACAATAGAAAAATGAAGCCAAAAATTGCTTATTTTCCTATATCATGATTCAAATTCTGTCCATGGCCTTTCACCGTAGACTTCACATTGTGGCACCGCACGAAATATCTCCCAATAAAAAAAAAAAAAAAATCTCCGAAAATATTGAATCTGTGACCGAACGCTGTCTGGAAACCTTCAAAAAGAACTCACTTTTTTCCCCCAAAAAACGGGAAAACGCCAAAACTAAAAGATTAAAAATACTTCTCCCTCTTTATACTTTCCTTCCCCCAAAAAAGTGAGATAGCAGGGAAAAAAAATAAAAAATAAAAATAAAAAAAAAAAAGTCAACTTGAACTTTAGATATATAAACTACTATCCCGAACTCCATGATCGCCTCGCAAAAAAAGACTCCCGACAATTCCGTGGGATAGAGGAAAGAAGAAAAATAGGAAATAGAGCTTCTAGATAGGAAGTGAAGACGTTGGAAGCACAGGTGGGAATGGAGGTTTGAAGTTGGGGGAGGAAAGGAATAGGTCTGATCCGGAGAATGAAAAAAAAAAAAAAACTGGAAAAACGGGAGTGTAGGAGGAAAGGAAAACCTCTGTGGACGGACACCCTGTATTCGAATTTTGACTTCTTGCTGTATCGCCCTGACAAAAGGTTTAGAAAGTGAGGAGATGAAAGAAATATCTCGGACCAAAGAGGGAAAAAATGGAGCCAGGAAGAATAGCTCGCGAAATAGAATGGGAAGAATTACGGGATAAAAACCTGAAATCTGGATAAGTTCCTGTATTTAGTTTTGGGTGATATAATTCCTTACTTGCATTATTGAACTAATTAATTTTTAGGACTTAATATTATTACTGAAAAGTTGTAGAAATTAAAATGGGTGGTTATGGTTGAAATAGAGGTGAGTGGGAAACTCCATTGATGGGAAATTTTGTCATGTAGACTTTAAATAACGGACTAAAACTATGACAAATTAACATTACGGTTTCAGTTACAATCATTGGAAAGTAGCTATATAAAATATAGCAATTTTGTATTGACTTTTGCTGTATCGCCCTGACGAAAGGTGAGAAGATGAGAGGAATATTTCACACAAAAAGGAAAAATGAAGTCAACGGAGCCAGGAAGAATAGCTTACGAAATAGAAGGGGAAGAATTTTAGAGAAAAAAAATAGAAATCTGGATAAGTTTCTTTATGTAATTTTAGAATATCTAATTCATGACATATTTTATTGAGCTAATCATTTTCGAACCATAATTTTAAAATTAAAATATTGTAGAAACTGAAAATCACGAAAGTGTATTACTTAAAGTAGATTTGAGGAAGCATTAATGTGAAAATTTCTCATGGAGACTTTAAATGACAGAAAATTTCTCATGGAGACTTTAAATGACAAGTTGCAACTGCGATAAAATATTCTCCTTTTTTAATGTAAATGTCGTCATAGTGAAAGAAATTTAAAACAGCTATTCAATAAAAAAATTAATAAATTATATTAAGTTAGATTTAGAAGTTCAAAATATAAAAAAAAAAAAAAATGTAGAGAAATAAAAACAAGTGTTCATTTAACTTTATTAAATAGCTATTACAAGAGAATTATATATTATACCACGTTTTGGGTTTAAAAATAATAATAATAAATAATCAAATAAAATTGTACAGTGTATCAGGAAACATCATGGCTAATGACTAAATCAGAAAATAAATAAATAAAAAATAATAAATAAATAAATCAGACTAATGAGATATGAATTTAATTTTTTTTCTAATTGAAATCAATTTTTCAAGCATAGATTGTATTAAAATATGTCTACGGATATTTATCATTGCTGTTGCTATTAAAATATAACCATTGCTTTATATGTGATTTTCTAGCAGTGAGTTTTTCTAGTTAGTCACAGTTTTTTTTTTTTTTTTTTTTTTTTTTTTTAGTTAGTCACAGTTGTCATTGTGATATAATTGTATTCCGTTTCTAGCTTAAGTTAAGTAATGAAACAATTTTAAATAAAAATTAAATAATTCATAATCTTGTACCCAATTTGCTTGTATTTGCTTGCAAAGATACTAAAGGATATTTAATTTTTAAGAAAGAAATTTAAATTTTGAATAAATTTTATTTAATTTTTTAAATAATTTTTTGTTGCTACTATATGGTAAATCCATAATTTGCTGCTTTCTAAGATTACAGGCCTTAAAATGTAATTACGATTCAATATTAAATGCTATATTTTGAAATTTTTCATCTTGTAGAACTGAATTTCCATTTATTTTTGTAATATCCGCTGATAAATAAATTTATTAATTGATTCCTTTTGAAATTTTACACTTATTACTTTTTACAAAATTGTCAACAAAATGAATTATTTCTAATTTAATTATTAGGATAACAATAACAAAAATATAATAATGTAATATATATGTATATATATATATACATTTATATATATAATAATTTATGAAGGTAAGGTGAAAAGTTCTCGGCTTGACATAGAGATGGCGCTCCAATCAACAAAAATTTATGTTTCCTGCCTGGTGCACATGTCATTAGTTCGTATGACAAGTTCAACTTGTTCTCTCAATTAGTTTGTTAACACGAATTTTTGCATTAGACGCCTTGCGTGTTTTTCGTTAAAATGGATAAACTTGAATATCGTGCGATCATAAAATTCTTCGTTTTGGAGGGATTAACTCTTAAAGAAGTTCCTACGAAGTTGACAAAGTTAACCGGGACTCTGCTCCTTCCATCTCAACCATTAAAAGTGGTCAGCTGAATTTACAATTAGCTTAATTAGTGGTCACACATTCCTCAAAGATGACCTACGTGAAGGACAGCCAAAAATCGCAACTACACCAGAAACCATCGAAAAGTGCAGGATATCGTGTTGGACGATAGGCGAGTGAAGGTGAGTGAGATAGCTGAAGCTGTGGAGATATCGAAAGAAAGGGTGCGAAACATCTTGCACGAAGAATTAGGGATGCGAAAGCTCTGCACAAGATGGGTGCCGCATTTGCTGAATGCCGATCAAAAGCAAATGCGCAAACGATTGTCACAGCAATCTTTGGACCAATTCAATAGGGATCCGACCGATTTTGTGCGGCGATTTATTACCATGATGAGACATGGAGGTTACCGCGGATGAGACATGGGTCCGCCACTACATACCAGAAGCAAAACAGAAGACCAAGCAGTGGTTGGAAGTTCGTGGTTCAGCGCCAAAGAAAGCGAAGTCGATCTCATCTGCCGGAAAGGTCATGGCCAGCGTGTTTAAGTAGAAAAAAGTCGCTTTCACCAGGACAACGCACCTGTGCACAAGGGTGCGTTGGCGATGGGAAAACTGCTGCATTTGGGGTACGATTTACTCGACCATCCCCCTATTCTCCTGATTTGGCACCCTCAGACTTTCAATTGTTTCCAAACTTGCAGAAAGTTGTTTCTGGAAGCGCTTCGCATCCGATGAAGAAGTTGAGAAGGCCGTAGATGAATATTTTCACTATCTTCCGACTCTCACTTTCGGGAAGGAATACCGATGTTGGAGAAACCAAGTGTGTTGAAGTCAAGGAGATTGATGAACGAGGATAATTTCCCCGTATATATAATTATACAAATGAACGGGGATAAATTTCGTCAGTTTTTAAAATCTTAATCTAGAAAATTACAAAATTTTATTTAAATGTAAATAAATTAATTATATATAATATGAAAATAAAAGAGAAAAATGGATTTATAACACATGCAATAAAATTTTGATTTTGATTCTATGTTTATTTATATGAATATTTTTATTTTTTTAAATTAAATAATGAAAATATTCACATGATTCAATAACATGTGAATATTTTCTTTATTTAACATAAATGGAATATTTATATTAAACAATGCATACCATAATTTAATACATTCCATTTATATTTCAATATAAATTAAACGCATTAAAGATTTTTTTTTTTTTTTAAATAAAAACTACATGGTCAGTTTTTAAAGTTAAAAACGGTAAAAATAATTAGATGAAAAAAAAAGTATTTTAATGTTTAAAATATTCTTTATTTTCTTTTTGTGAAATCGCAAATGCTTCTTTCTTGTATATGAGATGTACAGAAAATTAATTGTTATTATATACTAAAAGATAAGTAATTAATACTTCTAAAATAAAAAAATAAATCATTTTAGAAACCCAATTAAATTAACGTTTTATAATTTCTAAATTAAGAACAAACCAAATACAAACAAGGTATAAGATTAAACATTGTTTAGTTTTTTTTAAACAATAAATCCTAATAAAATAGACTGAACATTTTTTTTTTAGTTTAAATTAGTTTTATTTAATTCAATAGAAATTTTAATCCATCCTATTCTACTTTTGCTTTTTCTCTAATTATAGAAATATTTATTAGGAATGAATAGGCCGTCTTCCTAATAGCACATTTTGAGACAGGAGAGGTACTTTTTTTTTTTGACAGAGTAAAACTGTCAGCCCTACGCCCAGCACTCTACAGTCATATTAGATCGGAACCTACGGTTTAAAGTGGATTCTGAGCTACTACAAATATTCATGGCATAGACGGGACTCGAACTAGAAACCTGTGGCACCGAGAACCAGAGTTAATATGAATTGCTAACATTTTTTGAGGAAATATTCAATTTTTTTTTCCTCATGTAAAGTCACGAAATAGTTTAAATAGTAAAAGAATATGAAAAAATTCTAAGAGAGAGCAAAAAATGTTTTTGTGAGGTTATTCTAATACGGTTTAGGTAATTTTGTTTTGAAAATGATTATATTTGATTGTATGCGAAGAATTATCAAAACAATTTAAAACAGTGTCCAATTCAAAATCAGATGGCAATCTGCTAAACTAACAAGCAGGTCTAGAGTTTGGTTCCCACTAATGGCGTGCTTTTAATTATTTCTCTCATTGTTGACGGAAGTTTTGCAGATTATTTTTTATTGGCTGGTATGGCAGTGGACAGGTGTAGCCAATTTTGCTTGACGTCTGTCAATGCTCATATATATTTGAAGATCGGGTGAAGGATTTTCTTTCCGGATATATAGGTCTCTCGTTTTTTTCACTTCTCAAAGTTATCGTAGGAATAGATTGTACTAGATCTTATTTGCATTATTTCAGCGGATATTTCTAGTGGCTACATGTTATTGATATTCAATAAGCCATAATGTTTTTTTTTTTAATATTTATTTAATTTTGAAGTGAATGTTAAAGAAAAAAATCAATGACGCGAAAAGAAAGTAAAAAAATAAATCATTTCTTTTAAACATAAATATGAGTTATCTATTTTTAGCTTTGGTTTTATTGTATTTAAGTAAAATTGATTTCATTTCTAACTATAATTCAAAATCTTTCAAATTCTTCTCTAAAGAGATCGGTTATCGTTAATAAAGCAAATCGGTTATAAAGCAAATTATCTTTTCCAAGACATTTTTTTTAACACAATTCATTAGAAAACCACCCAGAGAAGTGTGGCAATTCCTAACGTGCATGAAGGGATTTATTGCACTAGATTTTGTAGTTCTTATCCTGTTTGTACATTGCAGCATTTAGTCGATTTTAAATATCTATACCAATAATCTATATATTTATACGTATATCTATACCTACATCTATATCTATAACTATATCCATACCTATATCTACATCTATATCCCTACCTATATCTATATCTATATTTTATGACTAATATATTTTCTTGAATTATTTGTCATGGATATCTCTATAGCTTGGTTATAACATAACTGATTTTTAAATTCAAATTTAAAAAGGGAATACTAATTTTATGAGGAGAATTATTATTTCTCATAAAACTATGAAGGTTTATTTTAATCAGAAAAATTAATCGCTTTATAGGTAATAAGTATTAAAATTGCACATTCTAAATTGATATACATGAATTTTAAACTTTTTTTCTTTTTAAGAATTCTTATAATTTACAAATTAAAAAAGTAAATATTTTGTTATCTGCATTATGTGAAAAATGAACAACTCACATTATGGGATTACGTGAATTAAATTCTAAAAATTACAATTTTTTTTTTTAAATTTATATAATACATCTTTGCATAGAAGATGGTTTGGTTTGTCGCTCTACGGTCATTTCGTGCATAAAAGAGCTAACAGACCGGGACTTAGTTTAAAGTGGATTCCGAACTACTAACAAACATTCATGCCACCGCCAGGATTCGACCCTGAAGCCTGTGGTACCAAAGACCAGAGCGCCGGCCACACTTGGCCACCAAACAAATGTACATACCGCTGTTTGAAAACGCAATAAAATTAATGTTTCCTAATTTCTGCATTAAGAACAAATAAAATAGAAACAAAGCATCGGATAAAACTTTTTTGGTTTTTAAAATAATGAATCCTAACAAAATAGACTTTTAATCTACATTTTTCATTTAAAAAAATTACATTCGGTAAAGTCCATAAAATTCAAACCGTATCCTACAGGATCGATACATTTTTTGAAGCTTAAATTGCACTAATTTTTAGAAAAACTATTTTAGATTAAAATTAAAATATATTATTCTTTAATGACGCAGATTTAAATTCGATATCCAAAAGTAATAATTTTTTTATATTCGACAAAAATTAAAAATTTTTTTTTTTTTTTTTATCATGAAAGTAAATGCTCTTATATCCATAAAAGCAACAGCCTATATTTTATTCAATCCTTTTCAAAAAAAAAAAAAAACTTTCGAATATACTTCCTTATTTTATAACAGAAGCCAACCCAATCTAACTGCACCGGTTTTCATGTGTGCGAATACCCCGATACGGGGGTTGACCGTAGGGATTCCGCGGCATTCTTATCGAACGCACGCGGCAGCAGATTGCGAAGACTTCCCGTCAAGGGAAACTGCAGCAATCGTTGAAAGAATGAGAGGGGGGAGGGTGTCGCCAACACACCTAAAAGTGTCAGTGTCGAGGTGG
Source organism: Caerostris extrusa (assembly GCA_021605095.1). Taxonomy (NCBI): domain Eukaryota; kingdom Metazoa; phylum Arthropoda; class Arachnida; order Araneae; family Araneidae; genus Caerostris; species Caerostris extrusa. The sequence continues at coordinate 61,493 of BPLR01004133.1, read as the reverse complement.
GGAGAATGGAAGGTGACAGCCCTGCTCGCTTTCCCCCCCCCCCCCCACCCGCGTGTTCGTGTGCGTGTGTGTGTACGCTGGACATAGCCAGATGGTGATGTCAGCTTCAATAACCTTGCCAATCATACACGAATAGAAGAAAGGAAAAAGGGATCTATGCCTTCAACTGCAAAAAGTGGACAGTGGTGGTAGGAATAGACGATTTCAAGTAAATAGTACATTAATATATATATAATATCTGTATACTTACAATTGTTATGTATTATGGTAGATTATCAGAAAACAATGCAAGCTACTAAAGTAAATAAAAATATATTTAAAAACAATAAAATAGCAATAAGATAATCTTTAATTCTTCTGTAATGTTTCAATGTTTCCGTATATTTCAATTTTTTTTTATTATGTATTGTGGTATGTATTAAACATGTATTATTATGCATTATGGTAAATAATCAGAAAACGATGCATGATACTGATGTATATTAAAATACATTTTAAAAACAATAAAATAGCAATTATATAATTTTTAAATCTTCCGTATGTATCAATTTTTGTTGTATTATGGTATTGCATATTAAGTATTATGGTATGTATTAGACATGTATTATTATGCATTGTGGTAAATTATAAAAAAACGATGCAAGTTACAAAAGTATATAAGAATATATTCAAAAACAATAAAATAGCAATAACATAATTTTAATTCTTCCGTATGTTTTAATTTTTATTGTATTATGTATTATGGTATGTATTAGACATGCATTATGATATGTATTATGTGTACTATTATGTGTTATGATATATGAATTATGTATTATGTATGATACATTATTATAAAACGATGCAAATTAAAGTATAGAAAAAAATTTATTTAAAAAAATAACTATAATATAATTTTTAATTTTTTCTTATTCCAATTTTTTTTTTTTGTATTATGTATTATGGTATGTATTACATATGTACTATTATATGTTATGATGTGTATTTTATACGTGTTATGTATTATGATAAATTATTAGAAAACGTTGCACGTTACTAAAGTATAGAAAAATATATTTAAAAAATAAAATAACTATAATATAATCTTTAATTCTTCCGTTTCAATTATTTTTGTATTATGTATTATGGTATGCATTACATATGCACTATTATGTGTTATGGTATGTATTTCATATGTATTATGTATTATGGTAAATTATTAGAAAAGAATGTAAGTAACTAAAATATAGAAAATATATTTTAAGAACAGTAAAATAACAATAATATAATTTTTAGCCCAATTCTTTTGCATGTTTCAATTTTTTTGTATTATGTATTATGGTATGTATTACTATGTATTATTTTTGGCCATGTACTAATATGTGTTATGATATGTATTTTATATGCATTAGGGTAAATTATTAGAAAACGATGCAAGTTACTAAAGTACAGAAAAATATATTTAAAAAAAAATAAAATAACTGTAAATATAATGTTTAATTCTTTTGTATATTATAATTTTTTTGTATTATGTATTATGGTATGTATTACATATGTACTAATATGTATTATGGTATGTATTTTAAATGTATTATGGTAAATTATTAGAAAGAATGCAAGTTACTAAAATATAGAATAATATATATTTTAAAAACAATAAAATAACAATAATATTATTTTTAATTATATCATATGTTTTCATTTTTTTTTGTTTATTTTACAAAGCACTTGTTTTGCTTTGATAATGATATTATTTATTGCTTATATATATATACTTTGTTAAAGAATTTTATTAGAAAAATATAATAAAGCCTGAAACTATGATTAAAAACTTTCTCACAGTTATATGCATGTATAATATAATAAAATAATTTTTGAAAATATTAAAATAATATGATAACAAAATTATTTAAAACCTTTTAATATCTTGAATTTTTATATTACTTGAAATTTATCAAACAGTTTAAATTTATGCGTTTAAGAATCACGCATATATATTCAAAAATGAAAATATATGTAAGATTAACTATTATAGTGTTTTCGAAAACGATACAGATTACTTAAGTATATGGAAACATATTATTACTTAAAAATCAATAATACATAGTGGGGAAAAAAAAAAAAGGACGATATAAAATTTTATTTATTTTATCCCATAGTTTTAGATAAGATTTTAAGCATTAAAATAAAACCATGTTTTTAAAAAAAGTTTTCAAATGTATAAAATAATTGAAAGCGTGGAAATAAATAATAACATTTAATCAATTTTAAACTAACATAAAATAACATATTCCATTTTTAAACTATTATATTCTAAATAACAATAGCGATTAACAACAAATAACAATTTCCAAATAATAATAATTCCATTTTAATTATGAAATAACTATCATATTCCAAATGACAATTGCTGATGAATTTATTAAAAGTAAAATAATTATTGAAAATTTATTGAAAATTAATTTATTTATTTGAAATTTAAATAGACACACTTTTAAATTAAAATATAAATATTTTTCGGTATAGTTGTTTTTCCAACGTAAACTGTGAAGAATTGAAAAAAAAATCTGATTATTTAGAAATAATCATAAAACTTATCAGTATACTAGTTCCATTTGAAATTTATAATTTCAACTTTTTACTTTTTTACAAATTCTTAAAGAAAAGCAGCTGAAAAAGATTCATAAATTGTTAAAAATGTCATTTTTTAAATCTATTGACCAACAGCATGATTTAATTTTTTTTTATTTATAAAAAAGCATTCATTATATAATTTTATTCATTTTCTAAACAGTAATGTATAAGTAATTCATTATTATTCATTCCATCAGTATGATTCATTAGTTTTTTATGATAATTTTATTTATTGCATACATTTTCTAGCTTTATTTATTTATTTATTTATTTGCATAAGTATTTTTAGCTTTACTTTAAAAACACAAAATTATGTTTAAAAACTTTTTATTATCTAATTTCATTGAGAAAATAATGCCAAATGATTGAGAAAATTGTAATAAAATCATGTAAAAAGGTCTTACTATATATTATATTATTATTATTTATTATTTATTATTTATAATGAAAATGTGTAATGAAAATTTTTCAAAAGCGATACAGGTAAATGTATATGCTTTCATACATTTACATGAAAACTTTTACTAAAAAAACGATGTTATGTAAAAATAATTTAATAATTTTTTAAAATTACAAATTGACTTGAATATTTTTAATATTTTGCTAGTTGTAAAACAATATGTGATTGAAATAAATAAAATGCCAAACAAAAAAAATGAAATAATGTAAGGAGGGGAGCGGGTAACAAGTATTTTACTCTCATCATTATTTTTCCATCATTAATAATTCGTTACCATTATTAATTTAGTGTTACCATAATTAGTGATTTACCATAATTTTTTAGTAAGCAAAAATTGTTTATTTTATATCTTTTAATTTATTACTGTATAAACTTTAAATAATTTCTAATCCAAATTTCAGCAAATTTATCATCCGGAAAAAAAATCTTTGAATTGACTTTTGAAATTTATCATCCGGAAAAATATTTATTTGAATCGATTATATATATATATATATATATATATATATATATATATATATATATATGTATATATAATCGCTTCAAATGATTTTTCAAAATGATTTTCAAAGTCAGTTCAAATATTTTTTTCCGTGAATCGATTAAATATATATATATATATATATATATATATATAAATATATGGTTTCGATTATATTATATATTATAGACAGATAAATGATGGTTATATATATATATAACCATCATTTATCTGTTTTATTCACTTTTTTTGAGGCATTTTTAGTGATATAATTAATTTTAACTAATTATAACACTAAACTATCTCAAAAATTGAATAATGCAGATAAATCTGGTTCACATATAAACATCACTTATGCTTTTAACCTAAATGTTCCGCAATATAATTTTACTTATAGTTTCTCTCTCATTTTCTCAGAGATCCTTTATTGGTTTATAAGAGCTTATCGGTAAAATTAATCACTAAACGCTTTTAAGAACTCTATTAGCATTAATTTGCCTTAATAGCGAAAATTAATCAGATTGTACACCTGTTAGGATTTCCATGAATTTTGATATTTAATGAATTAATGGATTCTTAGATAGGTTATTTACAGTAATTTAATTACTCCTGATTAAATTTATTAGTTTAATCATTTTTATCAAGGCTTATGGAACTCAAATTTTTTTAGGCGTAAAGATTATTTTACTATACTATACATCTATTTAATACCAAATGTCGTTATTATGAGTGAAAGAAATCATAGATTTTATAAATATAATGAGAATATGTTTCATTTTATGTTTTTAAATTAAATATTATTTCAGTCAATACAAAATACCATTATTATGAGTGAAAAAAAATCATATCTTTTATAGAATTTCATGAGAAATATGTTTCATTTTATGTTTTTAAATGAAATATTACTACAATTTTATTGAAACCCAAATTTCTCCTTATAATTTATGCACTGAATGTTAAAAAATTTATTACTTGTAGTTCCGACAAAAATAAGTGTTTTTTTTTTCAGAAAAAGTATACATTTTTTTGTTAAAGAATAATAAATAAATTTTTAAACACAAAGAAAAAAAAATATTAAAGAGGCTACGAAACAAAGCACACTTTACAAAAATTGGATATAATGCGACGATATTTGCTACAGAATGAAAAACACATGCGATGAAGTAATAGATAAAATCTTAATAATTAATAATTAACTTATAATTAAATATAATAAATAAATAAACTTTAAAAATAAATCCTAATAAATAATTAAAAATTAATAATCAATTTAGAGACTGTTCTAGATTTTCGTAACTCTAGCAAATATGCAAAATACAAATCTATCTTTTGCTTTTTACCGTTGCTCTTATATGCATTTAATTTTTAGTTTTCATTTTTTTTAGAAATTGTAATATAAATATTTAACTTATTGGGGTATTAAAAATAATATTTGAACGTAAGAAAAGGTTTTGTAAGTTTATGCCTCGGGTTTTAAAACAAAATTTGATTGGTCAAATATTCTTATTATATGTGATAAAATTTGATTGATCAAATATTATTATTATATGTTCTATTATTAGCTTTATTTGTCAAAAACACTTGAACAGGTGCAAATTTTTAACGGACACTGCTGTGGATTATTAACGAGAAATTACATTGGCTTTTCTGTTTACATCATTACATTGGCTTTTCTGTTTACATTGTGCCAAATATTTAAAAATTTCATTTTACTAGCCATTCAAACTTTTCACACAATAAATGATGGCATTTGCATTTGATGTATTTACACATCCAACTAATAGTTTTTAATAAAAATTCACAGAAATTATTAAAGTTACACACATATTGAATTAATTTGCTTGTTGCGGTTTTTGGTCATCTGACTTTTAAAAAAAAAAATCTTCTTAGTTTTAAATATTGTTTTTAGTATTTTCATATAATATTCTACAATATATATATATTATGCTCAAAACAATTGTCTTTCGAATATTATATTTGTAATAAATTTAGTTTGTTTCAGATTTAGAACACCTTTTTTTTTTAAAAATTACCCCAGAAAATCTATAAGAAGGCAATAAATCGAAAAATGTAGTTAAAATGTTGAACATATTAAAAGTCTTAAAAACCCTTCCACTAAAATACCTTAATTATTTACATTTTAAATTCATACGCTATATACACATATTCATACACTATAAACACTACTGTGGATTATTAACGGGAAATTAAACTGGCTTTTTTTTACTTGTATACTTGTAGTACTTGCTATCAAATAAAAATATTATACCATAAACATATAAAAAACTATTTTTACGCAGACACATTCTCCATGCATTGCACTCCAAAAGGATGTTTTAGCACGAAAAAGATTTAGCGAGTGAGGATTTTGTAATGTTTCCTGCAATAAAAATATTCCGATTACGCATTTTTGTAAAAGTTGCTTTTCTGTTAAATACATCAAAAGATTCTATAAAAGACAAATTGCATAGTTGTGAAAAGTTAGACAATAATTTTGGGGAATTCTGAGATTAATCTTTTCTTAGAAATTAAAGAGATTTATCTTAGTAATTGGAGAGATTTATCTTTTCTTAGAAATTAGAGGATTCAACTCTTTTTAGAGGCATTAATTAGGGAAATTCATTTTAGTAATTAGAGAGATTCATCTTAGAAATTAGAGAGATTCATCTTAGAAATTAGAGAGATTCATCTTAGTAATTATATAGATTAATCTTTTCTTAGAAATCAGAGAGATTCATCTTAGAAATTAGAGAGATTTTTTTCTTAGAAATTAGAGAGATACTTCTCTTAGAAATTAGAGAGATTCTTCTTTTCTGTGTTTCCTATTATGTGATTCATTATCCAGTTCTACAGGTAATCATATAAATGTATTATATCAGGTACCCTAATATTCTTCTTCTTCATTGGCACAACAGCCACATGGTGCGTCTGCCGTCCGCCTACTGGCAGATTTCGAGACAGGAGATGCTTTCTTTTTATGGGGTAGGGTTGTCAGACCAACGCTCCACAGTCTTATTAAACGGGACCTACAGTTCAAAGTGGATTCCGAACCACTAACAAACATTCATAACGCCACCCCTAATATTGCTGGATACTATTATTATAATTGCTCTCAATTTTTAGTTAATGATTGAAAATTCAAAATCAAGAATTTAGCTTTGAAAAATTATTATGGTACTAATGCTATGCATTTTTATAATTTACTTGTCAGTTAAATAATCAATTTTTAAATGTTCTGTAATAAGTGGTATATTGTTTTCCAAATTAAAAATAAAATAAATTTCCAAAAAGTTTTAATGATGGTAAATTAAAAGAATAATTTTTTAATAAGTAATTAATATTAAGTAACTTGAATATTGTAATTATTTTACAAATTTCTCAAATATATCTTTCACTTTGAAGAATTTTTGAATTAAAAACATATAAGCACAATCTGTTTCGCAAATGCAGGCACATTACCATCCGTAAAATGTCCCTCTAATAACTAAAAACAGAATAATACAAATTAAAAAGCAAATTAAATTAAAAATGAGATTCTTATAAAACGTTTCTACCAGAATTATAATCATTCTTATAATAGCATGATACAAAATATTCTTAAAAGAATACTTAAAAGCTACTTATAAAAATTAGAGCCCTCACCATTCTTAAGATATTACTCGAATAAATAAGAACTGAATGATGCTTTCTCAGAATAAATAAATAAAATTATATTATTAAATCTACAAATTGTCATAAATATTACAAAGGTATTTCAAAAATTAGATTAAATTCTTTTTTTACAAAATACTTATGAAATAAATAAGAACGAAATGATATATTTACAGAATAATGAAAAAAATTATACATATATTAGATTCTAATAAGAAATTTTTACAAAAATTACATTTATTTTTATGAAAATGTAAAAACAATATTCGTAAAAGCAAAAAAAAAAATAAAGATGTTGCCCTTCGCAAAATGAAAAATACGCCGAAGAAATTAAGCAAAATGGAAAACCGAAACAAACAAGAAAAAACCGAAACAAATAACCATCGAAAGCACATAAGCAAAAATGACGAATACATCAAATAAATGAACAATACTCAATAAGAAATTTAACAATAAAGAAATTTGACAAATACATCAATAAGAAATTTTTACAATAATTATATTTATTTTTATAAAAGTGTAAAAAATATTCGTAAAAGCAAAAGACAGAGGTGTTGCCATTCTCAAAAGGAAAAACAAGCAGAAACAATTAAGCAAAATGGAAAAATCGAAACAAATAAGAAAAAACCAAAACAAATAAGCATCGAATACACATATGCAAAAATGACAAATACATCAAATAAATCAATATTACTCAATAAGAAATTTAACAATACAGAAATTTGACTAATACATTAACAAATTTTTTTCAAAAATTATATTTATTTTTATAAAAATGTAAAAAATATTCGTAAAAGCAAAAACTAACGGTGTTGCCATTCCCAAAATGAAAAATACGCCGAAGCAATTAAGCAAAATGGAAAAAAAATCGAAACAAATAAGCATCGAATACACATAAGCAAAAATGACAACTACATCAAATAAATCAACAATACTCAATAAGAAATTCGACAAATACATCGATAGGAAATTTTTACAAAAATTATTTTTATTTTTATAAAAGTGCAAAAATTTAAAGGTGTTCCTATTCGCAAAATTAAAAATACGCCGAAGCAACTAAGCAAAATGGCAAAAAATTGCTACAAACAAGGAAAAACCAAAACAAATAAGTATCGAATACAGATAAGCAAAATGACAAATACATCAAACACTGAAATAAACTAACTTAATAAATATGTCACATTAAGATTAAAAAACGACATCAAGAATATGAAGACACTCATCTGTTTTCACAGTATACTATTACCCTTAAAACATTAGCTTCCATTCCAGACAAGAACATCCCTAAAAACCATTTCCATGATTTATCCCAACCTCTGACCTAATCTACTTTAAAACTCCCAGAGCTCCCGAAGTAAAAAAAAAAAAAGCGCCAAACAAAAAAGAAGCCAAATATATCCACCTGCCTTGTCGAAAAGGGCGCCCCTGCTCTGTCGGTCGCCCCTGCTCGATCAGGGTTGACATTGGGGGAATCCGATGGGTCAACACGACAGGCCGACCTCTGGTCGCGGGAGATAGCCCCGCTAAGCCCCATTCAAGCCCTAATCCCGTGTCGTCACCGCTACCTCAAAATCTCTTCTCACTCTTGATTTCTCCACAGTGGCGGATGTCACTTCGTTAATGTTGGTTTAGGCAAGCCGGGGCTGACAGTGTTTGCAGGGGCGGTGCTCTGTCTCGCACAGATTCCCACTCAGATGGATAGATGTAGAGGTGGGTCGAATAAGGGTTGGTTAGCAGCATCCGCTTTTTAGACGGAATGGTGAGCAGTGCGTTTGGTTATGATCATATTACATGGTATTGTATTGAATTATGAAATTTAAAAGATTTCTATAATACAATATTTGATTCATATTATTCTTCCATAAAGATACAATATTTTATTTCCCTTTTAACCTTTGTGATTTCCTATTATCTTATTCAAATTGTCTCTTCCAGGGAAAACTAGCTTGATATCGAAGATTCTTCTTTACAATATCTGTATCTGAAGCTTCAGAGTTATATTTGGTTTATTTTTATACCTAACTTCATGTAATTCATTTATTTGATCTCTATAATGTGACCTTGCCATCGAAGATTCTTCTTCAAAATATCTGTCTCTGAAGTTTGAGGGTTATATTTGGATTTATTTTTCAATTCCTACTATTAGTTCACACTCTCCCTATATATATCTTGTTCAGATTTTCAATCGTTCATAAAATACTTTTTATTCATTCACTCAAGTTCAAATACATTTTTTTTTTTGAACTTGTAGTGGATGACACTTGATGTGAATACAGTTTGTCACAAAATATTAATTAATTCATTAAATTAAATTAATTAATTTTAGTTTTTTTTTTAGATATAAGTTGCATATATCTACCAATAGATGGCGCCAGATAAACTTAAAAAAAAAGGAATGAAAATTACTTATAAAGGACTTTCTGCATTATAGTGAAAAAAAAAAAGTAGGAATGCGCTTTAATTTTTTTTTTATTACTTGTTGAATTATAAAATTGATTATAAAAGATTTCTATAATAGAATATTTTATTTATATTATTTATGTATAGAGATACAATGTTTTATTGACAGTTTAACCCTTTGTACGGCAACTGTGTTTTCCTATAATCTTATTCAAATGGTCTCTGCCAATGAAAACTGGTTTGCCATAGGTTTCTTCTTTCAGATACCTGTATTTGAAGCATAGTCAGATGGTGATGGGAATGGTGTCATCTATTCTTCCTTAGATGTAGTGGAAAGCCAGAGGTGGGTCACATAAGGGTAGGTTAGGTTCTGATCATATTACATGGTATTGTATTGAATTATGAAATTTAAAAGGTTTCTATAATACAGTATTTGGTTCATATTATTCTTCTATAGAAATACAATATTTTATTTCCAGTTTAACCCTTTGTACGGCAACTATGTTTTCCTATTGGTCTTTTCCAATGAAAACTGGCTTGCCATCGAAGATTCTTCTTCACAATATCTGTTTCTGAAGCATCAGGGTTATATTTGGATTTATGTTTATACCTCACTTCATGCAACTTAATTATTTGGTCTCTATAATTGCAAAAAAAAAAAAAAAAAATAATAATTTAAAATATAGACGTTTTTGACATTACGTTTTAAAAATTATAAATCATAAATTAATTAAAAATTAAAATATATAGCCTAATTTAATTACTCTATAAATTATAGAACTTAAAAATTAATTTTTTTAGACGTTTTTGACTCTTGTCAAAAACACCTAAAAATTGCAATTATTCTGATTTTTAGAAGTTAAACAGAAAAAAATGAATTCCGAAAAAAAACGCTGAGCTTGATAGTTATTTTTCTCTGTCAGTTCACCCATGTAGAGTCAAGACACTGATGATCAGCCCAATTCTAGTAAAAATAGAAAGCGTGACAATTCTCGCCAGAGAGCAATTGAACTGATTGTTACTGGGTGGATGGGACCGTGTTACACCTATAACGAATTAACTAACTTCTATCCCAGTTATTTTGATTCAAAATATACATTCACTGAAATATATGTGTTAGCGAACAATTTGACTTTTTAATAAATTAAAATATAAATTGAAAATCATTGAAAAAGAAATATAAACATTATGCTTTTTTCATAGCAAAATTTTTTTTTTTTTTGTATTTGCAAAAATAGAGTTATTTAAGAGAAAAGAGTTTTCATAGTATTATTTTCCCCTTTCCACAATAAATGAAGTTTGTTATTAAATTTGTATAATTATCAGCTATTAATGCATTAATTAAAAATATTGCTTTCAACCATGAATGTATGATATGATAAAATATATTATTCCACACTGTGTAATGTAAATATGAAATTTTTGAGAACTCTGATTCAAAATGTATTTCTGAACACAGTAAGGGATTTTCAAAACAAAAGAAACACTTCACTTAAAAGCATGTGTCTTAACTATAATTAATACATGATTCGCATCATAGTTGCACATTTAAACTAAGGGTTGAACATGAGGGCCCAATTTTTGAAGGCAATGAGCGTTATAGTCATTCCTTTCGGAAATTTGAACACTTAATGAACGAATTTAATAAATGAACAATCATCTCGCTTCAACAAGTGAGCTTCCTGTTGATAATTAATTGAATATTCTCTACGATATAAAAGTATGCGATATTTTTATCCCATGTAATACCTTCAGAACATATTACATGGATATTGACATACTAATTGTAACACGATTCGTGCTATACAAAAAAGGAAATTCATCTAAATCCAACAAACATAATTTTGTTAACATTTTTAAAATTTATAATCGATTTTGAAAATTAAATTTACCTATAGTTTGTTTTAAACTTTTACTGTAATTATTTTTATTTATCATGGTAATAATCCGTCTTTGTGTGCTATTAAATTTTTAGTACAATACAAAAAATTAAATAAAAAGAATATAACAAACAATGCATCTCTAATCTCATCAAAGCATTCATTTCTTTTTTTTTCTCTTTTTTTTTTTTTTAATACTTTTCTTTCATAACTTTCCTTGAAGTTGTTTTTTCTGCAACTCGCATCCAAAAGACTGCAAGAGGTTTTTCTTGCAGAGCAGCTGTGCTTAAAGAAAAGAGACAAGACGATATCTTCTTCACATGAGATACAGATGCAGTCCAATAAGGCATCAGATTCGCGAACATGATTTCGCCTTACTGGGTCAGCGGGCAGAACTGCTGCTTCGATTCGTTCTGTATCAGTAGTCAATATTTCCATGCGATCAAGCCTGCTGAACGCTTTATTTATTTATTTATTTACTTTTTCCATATTAGTTTCGCCCAAATTCACATAAAGAAAAAAACCTGTTCGCTTATTGAAGGAATAGTTTTATTTATAAATTCATTGATGATAAAGATGATTCAAGGGAAAAAAATCAGTGAATTAACATGACCATGTAATGTTTCCTAACTTATAAATATACTGCTATTTGACTAATTTCTGTGATTTGCGATTTTGTTTCAATATTTAATTGGAAAATCTCTGTAATTATAATAATAATAATGAATAAAAAGTAGCATTATCATATTTTACATCAAAAGCCAGCATATAATCCTTTTCGAACGAGAAGTATACTACTATGTCCAAAAAGTAAAACCAATTTTCTATTTAAAATTCCCGGAGCTTATGGAATTTCAATTTGTTTGTTTTTTTCAAACTGTTTTTTTGGCACTGTCGTTGACATCTATGCGAAATTTAACATCAAAATATTCATGTGTTTGCAGTATTTGAGTTACGCTTGGCTTTGCGGGACGCCAAAACTGATTTCGGCGATTTTTGAAAAGTCTGAATTAATTGAACAAAGAACTTTCATTCAATTTTGTTTCCAGAAACGTATAGAATGTTACAGAAGGAATTCGGTGAGCATTCCTAAACCGGAAAGAAATGTTTAGAAGTTGTATAAACAGTTCGAAGAAAGCAGAGAACGTGTTGAAGACGAAGAGTCCTCTGGTCGACCATCAACCTCAATTGACGAAGATCATGTCCACAAAAATTAAAGATTTGGTGTTTGCAAACCATCGATTTACAGTTAGACCTTGCTGCTGATGTTGGAATTTCAAAAGGATCGGTCAATTCCATTTTTGTACCTCAAACGCGTCAAATCTCGATTGGTACCGAAAACACTGAATGCGCCAGCTCACCATTGATTCTTCCTGACTTTTTCGCCAAAAATGAAACCCATATAGTTCCACAACCACCGTATTCAAATCGTTCGACTTCTGGCTATTCCCTAAACTCAAAAGAACACACCGGGGACACCGTTTTGAGTCGATTGAAGAGATTCAACGTGAATCGCAGCGCACTTTGAAGGCCATCCGTGCCGATGACTTTTTAGCATGCATTGAGGATTAGAAAAAAAGTTGGCATAAGTGCATTGTGTCCGGAGGGGATTACTGAAATAAATTTGGTAAAATAAATTTGATAATAAGAAGGAAGAATAAATAAAGAGTTTTTTAAAAAAAAAAATTGTTCTTACTTTTTGGGCACAGTAGTAGGATGAGTATAATGATGCCAAAATGTTAAAGAGGGAGAAATAATACCATGGAAACTTTTTCTCTTAAATGACGCCATTCTTAGAAAAGGCTAAAAAATTTTTGTTATAAAAGGCATAATGTTTATATTTTTTTCAGTGATTGTCAATTTATGTTTTAACCTACTAAAAAGAAAAAAAAAATGTTTTTTAAATCATTTATTTATATAGTTTCATTCAAATTCCCGTAAAGAAACAAAAATCTGTTCGCTCATTGAAGGAATAGTTTTATTTATAAATTCATTGACGATAAAAATGATTCAAGGAAAAAAATCATTGCATTAACATGATCATGTAATGTTTCCTAAGTTATAAATATACTGTTATTCGACTGATTTCGGCGATCTGCAATTTGTTTCAATATTTAATTGGAAAATCTGCAATAATAATAATAAATACAAGAAACGTTATCCCAATCAATAGCCAAAAGAACATATTAAAGCTTGAAAATTCTAATAATAAATGAAGAATGAAGTTTTCCAAATTCTACAAGAAACGTTATCACATTCAATAGTCAAAAGAATACACCAAGTTAAAATTTCTAGTCGTAAATGAAGAAAGAAGTATTCCAAATACAATAAGAAGCACTATACAGCTCAATATGCGCCGGAAAATGCCAAAAGTGATAAATATGAAACTTCAAAAGAAGGAATTGATCAAAGCACTACGAGTACTTATAGCCATTGGATATACAAATGTTTAAAATCCCAACCCAAAACATGAAAAGTGATTCAAAACCATACTACAAATCACTTCAATCAAAAGTCCAGAAAATTCCTTAAGATTAACGCTATTCATGAATCATTTCAAGAGTCAAGGGGCCCAAAGTACCATTTTCCACTAAAATTTGTAATGGAGTTTTATTTGCTTGGCCCTCATTTTCGTACAACGTCCCGGATTCCTAAATAGGACAACATCATGTTCACACATGTTAATAAAAAGTAGCATCTTTATAAGTGGTATGATAATAAAAGTAGTACTACTTTTATTATCAAAAGTAACATTATAATAAAAGTAGCTTTTTTTCATCATACTTTATATCGAAAGCTAGCATGCAATACCGTTTCAAACGAGATATGATAAGTATATTGTAAGATGACAAAATATTTTGGGCTTTTAAAACCGTGAATTAAAAAAAAAGGAAAATCATTGTGCAATCATAAGCATACACAGTTTTTAACTTATTTATAAGATTTAATTCCTTTTAATTATTGGTCTTACGTGATCCAACTGTAAACTATTAAATACAATGAATTATTTCTTGAATTAACTCATTTAAAAATAGTGTCGTTGGCATTCAAATTTAAAAAAAAAAAATATATTATTATTTAAATTGTTTTTACGAATTTGGAAGCAACTGGTATTTTTTTTTACATTATTGTTTTTAAACCTAACATAGGGTTGAATTCTGTTTAGTTATTAGTAATCCAACTGTTAGCTAATTAAATACAATTACCTACGGTAATGTTTCTGAACAGTTCGTAATAGTTCTGTGCAAATAACTACTATAATGTGAATTCTGTTTTTGTTATTATTAATACAACTGTTAACTAAATACATTTAATTACTGTAGTGTTTCTGAACAGTTCGTAACAGTTCTGTACAATTAACTACTGTAAAGTGAATTTTGCTTAGTTATTATTAATCCAACTATTAACTTTTAAATACGATTAACTAGTACTTGCATTCACTAATTAAAAAAATAGTGCTATAGGCCCTAAAAATTTTTTATGAATCTGTAAATCTGTCTTCTTGGCATATTACGTGTTAGAAAGGAGAAATATATAAGTAAATTGCTTTAGTGTAAAACGTTTAAGCTCTCAAAACCACAAATATATATATATAATTTTGAATGGCATCGTTTTTAAATCTATATATAGAACAGTTATTTAGCTAAATTTTGTCTAGTTAATGAGTATTAATCGATTTCGCTACGCATTAACTAAATTTTGTTTGGTTAACGAGTAGCATCGTTTTTAAACCTATATATAGCACAGTTATTTAGATAAATTTTGTTTAGTTAATAATTATTAATTGATTTCATTAAATAAGAAAAGCAATTAATCAATCGATTTCATTAAATTTAAATAAGCAAGAAGATAAAAATGACTGTCACTGAATTTTATTCTAAAAAATAATGCTGCTTTAATTTTTTTTTTTTAAATTTAATTTTAAAAAATATAGTGTAATTATCTTATAAATTTATTCATTACAGCTGTTAAAAAAGGAGACAAATTAAGTGTATTATATTTCTGTCCTATACGTGCAAGTGAAGACGAGAAGGAAAAAAATTAGTGAAAAATATTTTTGTTTCTCTCTCAGTATTTATAAATTAATTGTAATTAACGAATGAATTAAGTTTAAATACTATTAATAAATATAAACCTTACAGAAAATATATTTACAAGTAACTGAACTTACAGAATTGCTTTAAAACGCAATTATTACCGATTTAAAAAGTCAAAAGGAGGCATATAGTAATAAATGAATATATTTTTAATGGATTACAGATCTAGGAAAAATAATTATTATTAAAAAATATTATTATTAAAAACATTAAATTTGCTAAATACTTAGGGAGCTAAACAAAAAAATCAATAAAATTATAATAGATCAAACAAGCAATTCAATAGCATTCATTCAGTATAGAAACTATGACGTAGGTAAAAAACTTGAACTAAACTAAATCGTGAACTAACTTGAAACTAAATCATGAAGTAGATTAAGTTATAAAACTAATTTCTGCCGATATTATATAAGGATAAAAGAGAAAAATAAAAATTATATTAACTGTTTTCCATTATATCATATACATTAGTTTTCCATTAAATGAAGAAAGAGTGTAATTCATTTTCCTTATTCAGCTATTTAATTTGGCATTTTAAATATGATTTCAAATATAATAGTAATAATAACATTTCATATTATTCAACATTTCATATTATTCAACATTTCATTGATATTCAACATTTCATTAATTTATCAACATTATTTTTTATTTCAATCTATAATATTCAATATTTCATTAATTTATAAATTTTATTTTTTTTTGTTTCCACCTATAATATTCAAGATTTCATTAATTTATCAATTTTATTTCCTTTTTATTTCAACCTATAATATTCAATATTTCATTAATTTATCAATTTCATTTATTTTACTTAAATTTATAATATTCAACATTTCATTAATTTATCAATTTTATTTCTTTATAATTTCAACTTATTATATTCAACATTTCATTAATTTATCAATTTTATTATTTTTATTTTCAACTTAATTTTATTTCACAGTATTCAAATTTTCATCAATTTATCAATTTCCTTTTATTTTTTATTTCAACTCATAATATTCAACATTTCATTAATTTATCAATTTTTATTTTATTTTTTATTTTAACTTCATTCATTTATCAATTCAATTTTTTTTTTTTACTTCAACTTATAATATTCAACATTTCATTAATTTAACAAAATGAAAAAATAAAATTGATAAATTAATGAAATGTTGAATATTATAAGTGGACTTATAATATTCAATAATATATTCACATTTCATTAATTTATCAATTTTATTTTTTTATTTCCACTTATAATATTCAACATTTCATTAATTTATCAATTTTATTTCTTCATAATTTCAACTTATTATATTCAACATTTCATTAATTTATCAATTTTATTATTTTTATTTCAACTTAATTTTATTTCACAATATTCAACATTTCATTAATTTATCAATTTTATCTTTTTATTTCAACTTATAATATTCAACGTTTCATTAATTTAATTTAATTTTTTTTTATTTCACCTTATTATATTGTAATTTTATTAATTATCAATTTCATTTATTTTACTTAAATTTATAATATTCAACATTTCATTAATTTAAAAATTTTATTTCGTTATAATTTCAACATTATATTCAACATTTCATTAATTTATCAATTTAACTTTTTTTTTTTATTTCAACTTATAATATTCAACATTTCATTAATATAACGAAATGGAAAAAAATTGTTAAATTAATGAAATGTTGAATATTATAAGTTGACAATATTCAACATTTCATTAATTTAACAATTTTTTTTTTTATTTTAACTTATAATATTCAATATTTCATTAATATAACGAAATGAAAAAAAATTGTTAAATTAATGAAATTGTGAATATATAAATTGACTTATAATATTCAATAATATTCAACATTTCATTAATTTATCAATTTTATTTCTTTATTTCCACTTACAATATTCAACATTTCATTAATTTATCCATTTTATTTCAACCTATAATATTCAACATTTCATTAATTTCAAATAAATCTAAATTTTAATAATTTAAAAATTTTCCATGTCACGAAAATTGCTTATTCCATAAAAAAAAAAAATCCAAATACTTCAAGAGAACAACGCCATGATAGTAATTTTTTCTCTCCCATTCCTCAAACCTCCGCTATTAAAAATGTTCGAACTGCAGCAATCACAATAAAAAGGGGACATGAAGGGGGTGGGCGGGGGGTGTGAAAAGGTTGTCTTGCTTTACAATTGCCGCGAGAAGCATTTCAACCAACCAATCACCGAAAGCGACTTATTACCAAGTTCCACTTGACAGGTGAGGGAAGCAATATTTATAAGCCTTCACGCATAAAACGACCCAGAAAGAAATTAACTCTCTCGCACATCAGCAGCAGCACACCGTTGCAAAAAAGAAAAGAACGATGAAAGATTAAAAAAATATAAATAAATAAATAAATAAAAACGGTAGAAAACGTAAGAAAAGAAGAAAGAAAAAAAAAAAAAAAAATCAAAAGGAAGTAGAAAGAGAGAGAGAGTTGGGATAGCTCGCGGGGGTAAAGCTTTAAAAGTTTGCGAATCGAGTGCCAATAAAAGGTGGAGAGGGGTCGAAAAGAACACGAAGTTTTCGCTCTTGCAGACGACAATTTGAGACCTTCTACTTATTGACGCCTAGTTGTTAATCATGGTGGAGTTGTAGCGAGTGTCTGTGTGTCGTGTTACTGCTGCTGCTTCTACTGCAACTGCTGCTTGCAAATTCAACCCTTCACGAGGGCTCTCTCAATCTCGGCCTTCCTCCACCCCTCTGAAACCCCCCTCCGATATTTTTCTAATAACGTGTTCCCTGAGTGGCAACGGGGATGTTCGAAAAGATCGGATTCTGCTAATAGCGCTTCTTGTAGAATGGGAAAGGAACGGTTAAAAGTTTTAAGTCGACAGTTTTGGGGAGGGGTGTTTGCTGCTGCTTTGCGTTCGCTGTTCTATGGAAGACCTGAGGGCTTCTTCTCGTTCGTCAATTCGTGTTGTTGAAGTGGGAGGTATGGAAGTGAGGGGTGGGGAAGGGATGGAGGGAGGGGGTTTTTCCGGCCAATAGATGATTACTGTTTAACAATTTTTGCGATTGCCTTCAAGAGTCTCATTTCTACCTAGTGCATTAAATACGGAATGTCTTGGAGAGAAACAGTGGTAAAAGTCACGGAGTATTGAAGTAACGGAAAAAAATAATTACATTTTTACAGCACTGCATATGTATTGTAAAAAAATTTGAAGTTACTTCTTATAAATAAAAAAGTATTCCATTTTAACACATTCGTATGTTAATGAGCACATTATTTGTTTTTAAACAACAGATAATGTGGCATTAATATTACTATTTAAAGACGGTAGAAAAAGAATTCACTAGTTACCTCCTGGTTAATATGTAGATTTAATTAAAAGGACAATTCAGAACTAAAATCTTTTTTTGATTTTAATTAGACATTATTTTGTTAATTTTTTTCTCCCAACAAAAAGTAAAATGTAATTTCAGAGAATTTTTAGTGAAATATATATATTGGTTTGAATGCAATACGGTATGCTCTATAAAAAAAAAACTGATTATAGGTCAACTAGGTAGAATTCTAAAATTTAGGCAATGCCATCTGAATAATTAACATGGATTGAAAATACATACGGAACTTGACATGAGGCACAAAATCTTTATCGCCAGTAAGATCTGATCTTAAAAGTCTGATTTTTTAAATCTTGAATTTTGATCGAAATATCTTAAAACCAGATTTTAAAAAAGAAGCGAAATTTTTTTAACACACATATTTAAAAAGTTAGTTCTAGGTAAACTCGCCTCCCTTTACAATGCAAACATTCAAGTTTTTACCATTGTAAATTTTGTGTTATGATGCAGTGTCAATGAAAATATTCAAAATTTATTAATTTAATTTTATTATTCTTTAATAATGCATTTCAGTCTATTGTCATTTGAATACTTTTATAATAAACTAGATTAAAGTTTCGATTTCAAAAAAAGAAGAGTAAAAAGTTCTAATAATTAAAATTTCTTAAGTTAAACCTTAGAAATAAATAAATAAAATTGAATATTTGCAGCTTTACTGAAGATTTTAACCTTTAATATAATGTTTTGTCTTTCGAACAACGTTAAATTGTTTTCATATAAAGGCATAAAAAAGCATTCTTAATATGTACAAAAATTAATAAAATAGGATATGCATAAAATTAATATGTTCTTCATAAAACTTAAGCATGATATTCAATATGATGTTCATGATATGATAAATATGATAATGATGTTCACAATATGATGATGATTATGATATATGATGTTCACAAAACTTAATAAAATAAGATGTGTATAAAATTAATATGTTGTTCATAAAACGTAAATACGATGTTCCCAAAACTACACTCATGTCCATAAATTAAGGTTAATTCAGAATCACACAGAAATTGAACTCTAAAATAAAAATTTCACCTGTAGAATTATCACACACATCTTGAAGAAGAATATGCAAATTACAGGAAACCACCAGATGGCGCGAATAGTACGTCACGATGATGAGTGTAAGAGAGGGTATATAAGGAATGGTGGCAAAGAAGTAAAATTGTTCACAAGCACTTTAAAAGCCTTTCAGTGCTATAACCGCATAGTTATGGCACAAAGGAAGCATTTGGATGATTTTTTACGTGGTAGAATTATCGGACGACTGGAATGTGGACGTACCCAGCTGGAAGTATCCGATGAACTTGGAATCACCCAGAGTGTCATCTCCAGGCTTTGGCCACGATTCCAAGATGATGGTAATGTGTGTAGATGTTACAGCACAGGTCGCCTCCGAGTTACAACGCCGAATGAGGACCGGTATTTAGCAGTTACTGCCAAAAGAAACAGACGGAACACAGCATCAGACCTGCCTCGTCAGCTCTCTTCAGCTACCGGTACGACAGTTTCAAGGCAGATCGTGTACAGACGCTTAGGGCACATTGGTCTATATGCTCGTAGGCCTGTCAGATGTGTTCCACTTACCGCAACTCACTGTCGCCTGCGATTAGTGGAGTAGAGAACATGCATTGTGGACACCGCAACAGTGGTCTTGTGTGATGTTTTCCGACGAGTCCAGGTTTAGTTTGCAGTCTGATTCTCGCCGGACTTTCATATGGAGAGCGCCAGGTATCCGTTACCACCAAAGAGAACACCATTGAACGACACCGTTACGGTGGTGCTGGATGGCTAATTTGGGGAGGAATTATTCTTGGTTCCAGAACTGACCTGCATGTTCAGAGTGTAACGATGACAGGCCACATCTATCGGGATGTCATTCTGGAACAACATGTACGTTTGTTTAGGGGGCGCCATGGGTGCTGAATTTCTGTTTATGGATGACAACGCCCGTCCTCACCGTGCAAACATTGTAGACGAATGCCTTCAGTTGGAGGATATCACCCGTATGGATTGGCCAGCATACTCACCGGACTTGAATCAATAGAGCATGTGTGGGATATGCTTGGCCGACGAATTGAGGCCCGTCAACCCCCTCCCACCTGTCAACCGGAACTTCGGAGGGCATTGCTTGATGAGTGGTGTAATATTCCCCAAGATCAGATTGATAATTTGATACTCAGCATGCCTAGGCGTTGCAAGGCCTGTATTGCATCGTCCGGGAGACATACTCCATATTAACCATCATACTAATCATGTTATACTGTTTTTTGTAAATAGGTTCTTTTTGAAATTTGCTCCAGGGAGTAAAAATCGCAATTTTTATTAATTATGTAAACATATAGCATCTTTTTGCTCTTTACCTTTTTGTTTAATAAATAGACTTTACAAATAAGTCAAATTTGTTTTTTGCTTCTGTCTCTTTCTTTGCCTGAACTTCATTATCCTTAATTTATGGTCATGAGTGTATAATATAATGTTCACAATATGATTCTTATAAATCGGATATATGATGTTCACAATATGATGGCGATAGATAGAATTTATGATATTTTTACAATATGATAATGATGAAAAAGATATATAATGTTCATAATATGATGATGACAAATATGATATTTGATGTGTACAAAACTTTATAAAATAAGATGTGTATAACAATTAATGAAACATCATGTGCACAAAATTATTAAAATGGAAAATTCATTATATTACATTAAAAGCTCCAAAGTTACAGATTATTATGTAGTTAAAGTTTTTTAATTTTAGTAAAGGATAAATCATTAATGCGTAGTTAAATAATAATTCACAATAAAAAAAAAGTTTTCGTATAATTTCCCAAATACAAAAAAATTGTTTTACGTTTCTTTCAGATGCACTTTTAATTTTTAAATAAGTGTTATTGTAAATAAAAAAAATGTATGACTTATTATCCTGTTGATGATTTAAAAATATTATAATACAGGTAAAAATTATATTGACCACAATCAATCCATTCTATTTTTTTTTTTTTAAAGATATAACAATTATTTAAAAAACAAAATTTTTTATTTTAATTAGTTTAATAGTCATCAATGTAATACAATAATTTCCTGTTTGTAACAGAAGAAAAAAAAAAAGAATGTTGTTATCCTTTTTGAAAATTAGAATGAAAAAGAATGATGTTATCCTGGAAATTTTTTCCGGCGATAAGCATCACATTTATAAGAAAAAGACAGATTTACAGGGAATTTCTGCTAAGAATGATATTTGAAATATTATAATAGCATATTTATTCTTTTCAGATTCCTTCAGTGTTAAAAATATACAATATTATTTCTGCACTTTCGTGTAATAAAATGTATTGTTTCATTAATAAAAACACTTTCTTCATGTGGAATATTTATAAAATGCATTAAAATCTCATACTTGATTTACAGCGTGAACATTAATCCGAAACCAAATTCATTATAACATAAAATAAAAATAATTTTTTTCTTACTATAAATAACAAAAATTAATTAATCTAATAACCAATAAATGTTCTATGAATGAATTTTACAATTCTTGTTAAAAAAAAAAATTTATCATGAATGAAAAAAATGATATTACTTTATAATTTACAACATAGTAATTACGTAAAAAAAAATATCAAAAATAATACTCACTGAGTGAAATGTTAAGAGAAAAATGTTACTTGAATAAAAAAAAAAAATGTACTCATTAATCTTATTTAATTATAGAACATAATTGTAATATGATTCATACACGGTTTTTAACCTCAAACTTGATAAATTTTAAAGATCAATTATCTACTAAAACAGAAAATAAGAATGATTCTC
Organism: Caerostris extrusa; assembly: GCA_021605095.1. NCBI lineage: Eukaryota > Metazoa > Arthropoda > Arachnida > Araneae > Araneidae > Caerostris > Caerostris extrusa. The sequence goes on along the minus strand of BPLR01004133.1, from coordinate 38,693 downwards.
TCTTCATCAAATTATAGTTTCTAACCGTAATTAGATCTTTCTTAACTGAAATTAAAATAAAAAATTACATCTTTTTTTTAAAAAAACCAAACTAAATTCATCACACAAGTAATTTTCCACACTTTTCCAAAAAGAGAAAAAAAATGATGAGGAGGATGGTGAGGACAAGATGGTAGAAAGGAATAACCGGTCATATTACAACTCTGCGCACCCCCAATCACTTTCGAACGCCACTTGTCCTCAAAGATCCCATCCACTTTTGAATGAAGGAGCTTCCGCGTTTTCCCATCCTTCTCACAATTTGTGACTGTGTTGACAATCCAGAAGAAGTCAGAAGTTGGAAATTAAAGAAAGTGCTAGAAGAAGAGCCTTTTTCTCGTCTCTCCCTTCACCCCCACCCCCTTCTTTAACAACCCTCCCTTTGGCAAGAGAAAAAAAAAAAGTGCCAAACACAAAACAAGAAAAGATAAAAGTGAGGAAGGAAACTCATCGACTAGGCAAGAGTGTGTGCACACACACATGCACGCCACGCTCATGCAACGTTTCGTTCGAGAGAGTTTAAAAAGAAAAGGGGGTGATGAAGATGAAGAAAGAAAAAAAGAAAAAAATGCATTAAATACTCACGCAAGACTTTTAAGGCTATGGGAGTGTTATTCGATGCAAGTATTCAAGAAGGACTTTATAATTACAACGGGAGCAGTTCCTCGGCCACGACAGTGTTAATCTCTATTTTCCTCTTTTTCTCTTCTATTTCTTCTTTCACTCCCTTTCCAAAGCTTGAGCGTTGCCTAATGAAGAAATTTAATTACCAGAATAAGAAGATTTTAAAGGGGTTCACAGCAAGGGGGTTGTCTCTTCTTCTTCAATTGTGCTGGGGGGTAGTGAGAAAGGGGTGCTGGGAAATCAATGAGCATGTGATAAGTGCAGTTTGCCTTAGTGGCAGAGGGATGCAGGGAGGGGGTGGACCAAACGATGCGAGGACAAGTTGCCAGCTCTTCTGCCAAATGCTGAGGAATTATAAAATAATTGAAATTTATCGGTGTTGAGATTCCTCATTTGCGGAATCTTTTTAGAAGAAGGAAGAAGATGATGATGATGAAGGGATGGATTTTTTTTTTTCTTGTTGAAGAAGTACTTTTGCTTGATGGTTTGGTGATTCTTCTTTGTGAGTGTGTCGTGCGATAGTGCTTAATCACGGGGGCGGTGCCGAGAAGAGGTTGAGTAATTGGCTAGGAAGAGTCAGCAAAACGTTGGAGGAGAGGGGAGATTACGGGAGGGAAGGGGTTGGGATGTTCTTCTGTTTGGGATTTTTCTGTCGATGTTAATTAGATTGGTATGTGTAAGACAGTTTTGTGAAGTGAACTTTCTGGGCTACTCGCGTGCAGGGTGGGAGTATTTAGGACTTGTTTGATGTTGGTATGTTTGTTCTTCGTAAGGTGTAAAGCTTAATAATACACATTCCTTCAAAATATGAGTTGAGCATTCTGATGTTATGTTGAAATAATTGCATTCGAATATTTGCTATAGAGTGACTTAATTAGAAATAAAGTACTTTTATGTTTTTGCCTTATCACATAGGCTAACATAACCGGCTTCTCTTCATTCAATATGTTCAATATTTTGTTGTAAGTAATTAGGTTTGCATCTATAGATCAGAATTATTTTATTTTATTAGTTATTAGGGATAATTTTTTAGAATTTACCTATTTACATTTTATTTTCAATATAAGTGATAATATATTTTTGTAAGTATTGTAAAAAGTATGAAGCAATAAAAATTGATTACAGTTGAGCGCAAAAAAAAAAAAAAAAAAAAAAAATTGAACGTCTATTATATTAACAATGAAGAACTTTTCTTTATTTGTGTTTTTAAATATGTGCTGCAAGTTAAGTAATATTATTTGCTACAAGGTTATTATTATATAGTTACTACAAGTTTAAAAATATTACTACAAATGTTTTCAACAGTGTAAATGCCAAGATAAATGTTTTTTGTTTTTTTTTTAGAATTTAAAACTTAAAAAGTTTAAAAACTTAATTTTTTTAATTAATTTTTCAAATAATTATACGGCAAAATAAAATTCCTAGTGAAATAATGTACTATAGTTTGCGTTCGTGCAATTGAAATATTTTTTTAATTTATAAATTCTAGATTTATTTAGTTTCCATTTAAATTACAAAAAATTAAAATAAATGATATTCTTAGTAGTATAAATCACAGTAAATATTTATTTAAAAATTAATTGCAACACTTTCCATATTATTACAATTTGATTTAGTGCAACTTCCTGTCAATACTGTTGCACCTGAGAAACTTTGAAAACTTATTGTACTATCGGAAATGAGAGGAAATAACGGTAATGATATTATTTATTTTGTGTTGAAATTGGTAGGACTTAACATATGTATTTTTTTAATCAATGGTAGTTGAGACAATTTCTTATAAAAATATTTCTTATATAATATTTCTTATAAAAATTTAAGGCGAGGAACAAGTTACTTAAGAATAATGAATTGCGAAATACTCCAAATTTTTACATATTATATTGAGATTAAAAAATGACAAAAAAGGAATTCACAATAACATTTTAAATTAGTAATTTTTCTTTTAATTATTTAAATTAGTGAGTTAAAGTTATGAAATTATTTACTTACAACATAAAACACTTTGCCATAAAACATTTTTGAACTAAAACGAATTTTTTTCATGTTAAAACGAATTACTAAAATTTTAAGAATATTAAAGAAATATTTTCAGTAATTTTTTCTAACATTAAAGGATCCATGTGAAATATATTTAAAAAAGGTTATTTTTAGGCTTTACCTCCATGTGTGTAAAATTGTTTTTAAATATTCTATAAATTTAATATTTGATGGTCCCATCTTTGATGGTTAATTTTATTAAATAATTATTAAAAATTAAGATTCTTTTTTTTTTTTTTTTTAAAGTTTTTTTTTTTAGTGAACTCTCAATTTTTAAATAGTGCGAAAATCATCATTTAATCTACCGTAAACTACCAAAAATACTGTATTAAAAATTTTTAAGTATAATTTAAAATGTTTTCTAAAATTAGGTGTTATTAAAACTTAACTTGCTTTGCTAGGATATTATTAAAAATATAATTAAAACTTATTTCGCTAGGATGTTATTAAAAATATAATGAAATTATATTAAAAATAATAATAATCTTTTTCGAGTTTTTTAGTTTAATAAAAATTAAATTACTATAAAAAGTTAATTTATTAACAATTGACTGAAATGTAATACAATTATTAATAGATTAAAAAATTTAGCATGCTATATACTGTAATTTTAAGAAAAAGCACATTGAAATTCAAAATTATGCAATTTTAAAAAACAAAAAAATCTCAATCCCTTTAGAATATCCCAAAGGCATATTCATTTTAATTGTGAATATTTGTTCCTTTTTTATTATTATTTTTTTTTTTTTTTTTTGGTTTGTTGATTATTTTTTTTCTGAGCAGAGCATAATAGTGAAAATTAAAGTTGCTTTTTCAAAACTCTTTTTGTGTTTCCTTTGTTCAAATAAGAATCCCACCTGATACAGTCACTAAACAATTTTTTTAACACAAAATCGTTTTAGTACTTTTGACCAAAATGGCATTTACACTTTGTAGATTCTGTTGTTTTTAAAACATCAGGATTGTTAGTAGAATATTGACTCAAAGGCTCAACATTAGAACTAGAAAGACTATTTTTGTGAGTAAGAAGTTCCTTCGGCCAAATCGCAAAATAGACTGGGATTGGCGACTTTTTGTGGCAACAAATGAAACATGGTAACCTTTTCTTGTACGCTGCAACTCACTACACTTACAATTGCAACCTCTTTTGGCGACAAGAATTTACGCAAATTCCAACGGCCCCTATTCTGAGATTTTACCGTTCGTTCCCTTTTCTTGAACCAAGACTTTTTACCAATTGAGAAGGAATCGTACTGTAGATTTTCTTCATTAAACATTTTTTGTAAGAAAATCACCAGGCAGTTTTTCTTCGTTCTTGTGATAAATATATATTGTTAAATAAAATATTATATAAAGAAATATTAGCAAATGAAAACACTAAAACGTAAAACCAATGCGAAACTCAAATGTAAATATGCAAAAAAAATCAATTTGTGTCATTCTTATGAGAAAAGAAACAAATTGATTTTTTTTTTGCAAAAGCTCTTAATGTAAATAATCTAACACTGCAATTGAAATTACAGTTAACGTCTAATGAGAGAAATAATAATGTAATATTTTAAATAGAGAGACAACTATTAAAGCTTCAGCAAAAACGAAAGTGTTTACATTATCATTATTATATGCAGAAGGACTCAAACTCGGAACTACTGGTAGTGTCCATTATAATCACTGCTTTCAAAAACAGAGAGCCTTGATGGCTATTGTGACATCTCGCATTGACAGTCAACATGTAAAAATTCTGTATATAACTAAAATCTGTTTTTAAACAATAACAAAAAACAGATTTTCGTACAGAACAACAGAAACAGAAGAAATAGAAGCTGTCGCATGGTAGCGCAACGGGCAACGGTACCAGTTCTAATGTGGTTTTAAGAACCACCAAACTTCATACTTTAGATTAATACAAAATTTTTTACAAATTGCAGTTTCTTAAATAAGGATAGGTAGATTTTCTAAATCTTTCAAAATCCTACTGGAAGGCACTATTTTGCCTCAATCGCCCGTCGGGCTGTCCACAGAATGCGTGCGGGAACGTGAAGCCCATCGATGCGCAAAAAAGTCAATTAATTTAGGTTCGATTAAAAAAATATTAGGTACACTTACGTATTAACGGTACCTTGGCGACAGACTTGGCGGTTTTAAGTTCTTTATTATTTGGAATAAAAATATTTTGAAAAAGCGTTTTTTGATTTTAAATGAAGTGTTTCATATATATTTTATTATTTGGAACAAAAAATTTTAAGTGTAGATTGGCGCCAAATCTGTAGCTGCGGTTGGCGCTTGTGCTTTTATTGGCGCAACTGTCGCCAAGGTACCGTTAATACGTAAGTACCAAATATTATATTCATTGCATTGGTAAGGAAAGAAAATGACAATATTATTGAATTTTTCAATAAAGCATAATAAAAAAAGTTAAAATGTAACTTTTTTTATTCTTCGATTATAAAAGAATATTAAAAATTATACATAAAAATATATATATTATCAATGCTAATTTTATTGTTTGATACATATTTTGCCTTTGCTGTGTGCACTTAGTAAACACAAGTAAGCTATCGATGTGCCCACAACAAAGCTCATCGATGCAAAGAAAAGTCAACTAATTTAGGTTCAATTAAAAACAATATTATATTCATTCCATTGGTAAAAAAAAAAATGATAATATTATTAAATTTTTCAATAAAAGAATAATAAAAATGTTGAAATGTAACTTAATTCTTATAACAAATTGTTAAAATTGTTATTGTCATCAATGCTAATTTTATTGTCTGATATAAAGTAAGTCAAAAAAGAAATACTTTGAACAACTCAAACCGAGTACAAATTAGATAAGAAAATCGAAAAACTTAACAATCTGATTCGTGTAATTTATTTTAGAAATAACATTTAAAGTTACAATCATAAAAGTACGAATACTAATATACAATAAATTTTGTATATTAGTGAAATTTGCTTTTATACAAAATTAAAAACGGCAAATAAAGTACAAAATAAAAGTTTTATTTTAATTAAAAATATCTTTAAAAATTAGGAATTTAATTTTTAAAACAATGATATGAACAATAATAACGGTAATAACTACATAAGGATTCACATCTCGGTAAATATGAAAGAAAAAAAAAACTACTCTCACAGCACAACACAAAGATTAATTCAAAACCTACTAGGCAATAATCACATTATTTTCCAAGATACATTCCCTAATACTAAAAAGGACCCCAAAACACAGATTAATAAATAAAAAGATAAATAAATAAACACCATTCCCCTTAAAAACCCCTCATCACCCAACTTGCATCAAGTGTTACTTCTCATTCCAGGCCCAAAACCAATTTTAATTTTTGCGGCTTATCCTTACACTTTCTCGGGAAACCACCCCCACTTTCGGAGCGAGGGGATGGACGCCAACCCTTCCAAAATAATAACAATCCCCAAAAAGAAAAGAGCGAGGGGGAGAGAGAATGACATGCCCAGAGAAGAATGCCCCTCTGTGTTTCCTCATCCATCAAGATTCGTAATTAGCATCCAAATTGGCCCTACGTTTCATTTTTCTTTCTCCTCGTGCACCCATCCCCCCCATCCACCCCCGCATGACGATTTGGGGCTTCCATTATTGTCGACCCTTAAATTTGCTATGAGCCACCCCGAGATTAATGCCCGTTGCCGAGAGACGACGGGGGGATTGTTGTGGGGGCCCTCTGAGCTGTAATTAATGGGAATCTTATCCGGCGTTTTCAGTTCTTCGTCTCCCCCCCTTCTGTGCAGATCGCAGACGAGAAAAGTAAGTCCGAAGGGGGGTGGAGGGGGTGTCCGTCAATTTGGATGGATGGGACTAATATTTATAATGACACTGTCTGTCGTGCATTATGAAGTGTTGCCTCTGAAGAGACGACTTGGACAAGGTGAATAAAGGGATTTTTTTTTTTCCTTCTACGATGTTCCCGAATTCAACTGGCATTTAAATGTTGTGAATGCGTAATATGGGCAATTTAATGAGAAAATTTATAAAAGGATATTTTTTTTTTACTGATATTTTTCCCATAGTTGTTTCGGAAAAATGACGTCTGCATATGTATATACTAAAATAGAATAGAAATGATATAAGTGAAATCTTATTGTGAGGTTCATTCATGCGTTGTCAAATTTCCCACAACACGCTAAATTGTTCTTAAGCTACTATTTTATACAATATGCTCATATAATTAAATTTATACATTAAATTGTCTATATTATATTTTATACAATATGGACAATATATTATTTTACACAATCAACTTAATGAGAAAATTTATAAACGGACATTTTTTTTCACCGACAATTTTTTTATACATGTTTCGAAAAAGAAATGATGTTAAGACCTTTTTTTTAATTTTTTTTTAGTTATGACTGAAAATTTGCATAATTATATACCAAAACAGAACAGAAATGATATAACTGAAGCTTTATTGTGAGGTTTGTTCATGCTTTGTCAAGTTTCCCACCACACGCTAAATTGTGCTAAAGTTAATATTTTACATAATATGGACAATTTAATGAGAAAATTTATGAAAAGACATTTTTTTTTTTTCACTGATATTTTTCCCACGTATGTTTCGAAAAAAAGAAATGACGTTAAGACTTTTTTTAGTTACGACTGAAACTTTGCATGTGTGCATGCCAAAACAGAACTGAAATTATAAAAAGTGAAATCTTTATGTGACGCTCGTTCGTTGTCAAGTTTCTCCACCACACTTTGAATTGCGCTAAAATTATTATTTTATACAATATGGACAATTTAAATGTAAATTTATAAAAGGACATTTTTTTTCACCGACAATTTTTCCATATATGTTTCGAAAAAGACATGGATGTTAAGACTTTTCTCAGTTATGACTGAAAAAAAGAAATGACGTTATGACTGAAAAAGAAAATGACGTTATGACTTTTTCAATTATGACTGAAAGTTTGCATAAGTGCATGCCAAAACAGAACAGAAATTATAAAAGTGAAATTTTTATGTGAGGTTCGTTCGTTGTCAAGTTTTCCACCACACTTTGAATTGTGCTAAAGTTATTATTTTATACAATATGGATAATTTAATGAGAAAATTTATAAAAGGACAATTTTTTTTTTTTCATATCTGCTTCAAAAAAATGACGTTAAGGCATTTAAATTATGACAGAAAGTTTGCATATTTATATACCAAAACAGAACAGAAATTATATAAGTGAAATCGTATTGTGTTCTGTTTATGCTTTGTCAAGTTTTCCATCACCCGTTGAATTGCGCTAAAGTTATTATTTTACATCGATAAAGTATTATTACTTTATTCAAATTTAATTTTTACAACTTTAAATCGTTGCTTTTAAATTATTCAATGTTTTTTTTAAAAACGTGTTTAAGAAAATCTGAGTTTTCCTATACATTAGCTGCGAACGTTGCGACTGAGCCGCTAGAAATGTTTCATTGTACGCTGAAGGAAAATTTAGAAATTGAAATTTCAAGCATCGAGTTCTAAAATCTTTTTTAATGGTCTAATAATTAGCCCAAAGTATGCAAAAAATGAGCGAAGATCGACTAACCAAACCAAGCCTAGTCTTTAAGTTGGATGTTAAATTATGTTGTTCTAAAAAGTTCATCTAGGAAGTTATTCTGTTGAATTTGAATACATCATTTATTAATCTGGTTTTTTTACTGGTTATTAATTTTTGATAATACCAGTGAGCCTCGTGCTTCCAGTTATGTATAACGGGAACAGCCCATTGACAGGTGATGAAGGATTAGTTTTTCGCTCTACGGTCACTTTTTAGATTAATTAGACTGGAACCTACAATTTAACGTGGATTCCGTACTACTCACCATACCTGTGGTATCAAAGGCCAGAGCTCTATCCACTTGGCCACCAGGTCGCAAGTGATGAAAGAAAGGGAACTTTTTAGAGGTAACTATTACCCCCGTATCGTATGATAGAAAACCTGGAAAACCCCACCAGGTAGCCTGACTGTTCTTGCAAGAATGCTTATACAGTCTGTGACATTTTCAGTATGCTTTTTCATTTCGGAAAACATTGTATATCGTTCGAAGATTCAAACTTGCATTCTTTTATACACTAGCTGCGCACGTTACCATTGAGCCAAAAGTCAAATTTTATAGATCCATTCAATGAAAAATTCTAGTCAAAGTCAATAGAAATTTCTGTTCCTTATAAGATCTTGAAGATTTCATTTTGCATGCAATAACAAGATGCTATCATTTTTCTCATGAACTTCTACACTTCCCCATGATAATGAATCCTGGCGGTGGCATAGATGTTTGTGAGTGGTTCGAATCCTCGTTAAACTGTAGGTTCCGCTCTAATTAGCTCAAAGTGTGCAAAAATTACCACAGAGCGACAAACTAAACCGAATCTTCATAATACACTACATAAAAATTTTAAAACCTTTTAAGTTAAAAAGAATTTGATTAATAATTTTAGAGTGTTTGATAGATGAACAATTACAACAATAAGAACAAATAGCAATAATGAAAAAGAAAATGCAAACCTTTCTTTGGCAAATTAGATCCTACTGTTCCGCATTTAGTTCATTGTCCATTATAAAAGAGACAGCCAAACAGGAAAAGAAAAGAAAAATCCCGCGTCCTCTTGTCCTTTAAAGTCGGCATCAGAGATTGGTATGTTTTATTTTTCCATGGGCCTTCCATCTTTGTCCAATATAACATCCCAATTACCCGCGTCCCTATTCGTCAAGTTTTATCGATCAGTTCAATGAAAAATTGTAGTCAAAATCGGTAGAAATTTATGTCCTCTTAAAAAACTTGGAGATTTCATTTAGCATGCAACATCCAGATGCTATCATTTTCTCACATGAACTTCTACATATCTCCATGATATTGAATCCTGGCGGTGACATAGTAGATGTTCGTTGGTAGTTCGGAACCGAGATTAAACTATAGGTCTGATATATATAGCCTAAAGTGTGCAAAAAAAACCATTGAGCGAAACAAACCAAATCTCCATAATAAACCACATAAAAATTGTAAAACCTTTGAAGCTCAAAAAGATTTGATTAATAATTTATAGAGTGATTGATTGGTGAACAAGTACAACAAGAATACAAGAATTATTACGAATAGATGAACAAATAGCAACTATAAAAAAGAAAATTCCAACCTTTCTTTGACAAATTAGATCCTAATGTTCCGCATTTAATTCACTGTCCGTTATAAAAGTGCCAAACCGAAAAGAAAGAAAAAATCTCTCGTCCTCTTGTCCTTTAAACTGAGGCACCAGAGATTGGGATGTTTTATTTTCCATGGGAGGGCCTTCCATCTCTTGTCCAATATAACATCCCAATTACCCGCGCCCCTATTCGTCAAGTTTTATCAATCAATTCAATGAAAAATTCTAGTCAAAGTCGATAGAAATTTCTGTTCCTTACAAATTCTTGAAGATTTCCTTTTGCATGCATATGCTATAATTTTTCTCATAAACTTTCATACTTCTCCATGATATTGAATCTTGCCGTGGCATGGATGGTTGCTAGTGGTTTAGAATCCACGTTAAACTGTAGGTCCGGCTCTAATTAGCCCAAAGTAGCAAGAAATGACCGTAGAGCGACAAATCAAACCAAACCAAATCTCCATCGTAAATCATAGAGTAAAACCTTTGAAGTTCAAAATAGATTTGATTAATAATTTTTAGAGTGGTTGATAGATGAACAATTATAACAATAAGAATTGATGATGAATAATTGGAATCCACATTAAACTCTAGGTCCGGTATATATAGCCTAAAGTGATCAAAAAATTACCATAGCTCGACAGCATCTCCATAATAAACCACATAAAACTGAAACCTTTGAAGTTCAAAAAAGATTGGATTAATAGTTGATTGACTGATAAATAATTTTAAGAACAGATGAACAAATAGCAATTATAAAAAAGAAACTACAAACCTTTTATTTGGCAAATTAGATCCTAGTGTTCCGCATTTAAGTTCTGTCCATTATAAAAGAAATGATCAAACCAAAAAGAAAGAGAAAAAATCCCTCGTCCTCTTGTCCTTTAAAAGTCGAGCACCAGAGATTGGGGTGTTTTTATTTTTCCATGGGAGGGGCCTTCCATCTCTTGTCCAATATAACATCCCAATTACTCGCGTCCCTATTCGTAGACGCGGGCCGGCATGTGACACTGTGGAGACAAATGACCCACGCCGGCGGATCCAAACTCTGCAAGAAAACTTTAGAGTGCCCCAGGAACTTTTCTCACCTTAATCGGATAAAGCAGCAGCGAAATTGACTTTAAGCGGTACCTAAAAGTCCCTTTTTACCAAATTTAACTGATGGTTAATGGCTTTCGCAGATACCGGAATGGACCTTTTGGACTGTGGGAGGGATTGAAATTAATTTAAGTTACCGCCGCTTCAGCTTTTTAAGGCCAGCACTGTTTCTTCTTCGTGTTCCCACTTCTTCTTCTTCTTTGTTTTAGCCATTTTTTTTTTTTTTTCTCTTTTTTGAAGTGGCAACATGTTCCAGCTTTCGTCTTTTATCCTCCGATGTAGTGTTGTTAATCGTGTTAGTGGAAGCAGGCGTTCTAAGAAGTAATGACGCTTTTCAAAAAGAAGTGAAATTTCGCGAAGATTTCGGTTTTTTAAGGTTGGTGGAAAACTTTTGATGTTCTTTTCTGTGTTAGGCATTTCTTAAAAATGCATATTGTAGTATATATTTTTTTTTTTCCAAAGGAAGTCCAGCTGCTCAGGATAAAAATGAAGGTCGTTTTTGATTTTTGGACATGTTTAAAGATGCAAACTTGGCAAAATTCTGGCAGTGAACAAAAATAATTCTAATGACTAACCAGTAAAAATTAGATTTTGGCGTTTAAGCTGTATTTTCGAGGCTTGTTTTTATAAAAAGTAATGAATTCTTAGAGTTCATTCAATTACATTTATTATGGTTTATACCAGAAAAAAGACAACAGTAGAATAACGTATTCTTTATTTTATAAATGAAGCAACAATTGAAAAGACCTCAATAAAAACTAAATATTGAAGAAACAAGACATTAGTGCTGCATATAGGAAAAGAAATTGAACTTCTATCAACGAATATTATTTAAAAACAAATATTCTGAGAAAGCTTAAAAATCCACATAAATATGTAAATATTCGATGATTTTTAATTCTACATTACATTAATTATCAAAATTTACTGATTTTGGGTCATGTAATTGTATTTTTCCTGATTTTTCCTTCATCTTTGAATATCTGTATTTGAAATTTACTTCAATATACACTGGTGTCCAAAAGTTAAGCATAATTGATAATTATGTGAATAAAGAAGGAACTGTAAATCGGAATGGCGGGAAACGTGATATGCGAGTGTAAAATGGTTATAAAATAAGAAAGCAAATCAAAAGAACGATAATAATTAATTTTATTATCCAAAGTAGCAGTTTGAAAGAAAACTGAGCATAGCAAGGGTTCACACTTTAAAGAAAAAATGAAAGAAAACATTAAGTAAAATTCTGATGTTGCAGTTTAATAAGGCGTGTGGTCACCTCTGACAGCCAGGCACGCTGCACAGCGATTTACTATACTTGCTATGAGAAGATGAATGAGTTGTGGGCTCAAACGGTTCCAAGCTTTTTGGAGAGCTCTCTTCAGTTCTGTAACGGAGCTTGGTGGGTGCGAAATGGGCTGCAATTTGTCTCCCGAGCATATCCCATACATGCTCGATAGGATTTAAGTCAGGGAGTTCGCAGGCCACGACATGCGCTGGATGTTTTCCATTTCAAGGAAGTCATCAACCAGCACCGATCGGTGACATGGTGCATTATCATCCATGAATATGAAGTCAGGACCGACAGGACCCCGAAACAAGCGAACATAAGGCTCAAGAACTTCTCTCTGTATCTTTGACCAGTCACAGACCTCGTGCCAAAGAAATGGAGGTCTGTGCGGCCGTCCATCATGATGCCTGCTCATACCATTACTCCCCTTGATGGAAAATGATGTCTTTCCGTTATGTTTCTTGGTTCAAAACGTGCTCCACGTTCTCTCCATATCGTTACCCGACGAGAAGCACTACTCAGACTAAACCGGGACTCGTCACTGAACATCACATTGGCCCACTCTCCCACACTCCAATGTTGATGTTTCAAACTCCAGTTCAAACGAGCGCGTTTATGCGCAGACGTGAGGGGAATGCAAACTGCTGGCCTTCTGGCATACAGGCCAGCATGATTGAGTCTCCTGTAAACAGTTTGTCTCGAAATTCGTATTCCTGTGGCGACTGTGAACGCCGAATCCAGTGCTCTGGCAGTACTGCCCCTCTGACGTCGCGCACTTATTACCAGATATCGGTCTTGGCTAGGAGTTGTGACTCTTAATCGCCCTGATACTGGTTGTCGGGCAACATCTCCCGTTCTTTGAAACCTCTGCCACAGTCTTGAGATCACAGACTCGTCCACATTCAAAATTCGAGACACTCGGTTTGTGATCGTCCGTATTCCAGCATTCCAACGATTCTTCCTTTCGCAAACATGTCCAATTGTCGTCTTTGTGTCTCATTCATCTTGTTTGATGGTTAACAACGTTCCTTCGCACAGCAGTTGCACGAAACTTGTCTGAACTGCCTATGCTGCGTGAATCGGTTTCTCTGCGTTCCGACATGCGCAGGTGTTTCGCGCAGGACGTAGTCGACTGAAAAGTTTTGCATAAACCCAATCTTTCTTCTTCACCCAATTAATATCCGCAAGAAATTTGGAATAATTTTACGAATATTTACTCCATGTTTTTCGCATTTTACGATTTATGCTTAACTTTTGGACACCAGTGTATATATATATTTATAAAGCAATTAAGGAAATTCGAACTTATTAAATAATCCTTTTAGCAATGCTTGAATAATGAATAATTTAAAAGTAAGCACGTTTTAATTATTCATTCCAATCATCATTATCATCTTCAGTGTCGCAACAGCCCCACTGTAGGCCAAGACCGTCTGCCTACTGGCAGATTACGGGATAGGGTTGTAAGCCCTACGCCGGATATCCATATTAGATTGAGAACTACGGTTTAAAGTGGATTCCGAGCCACTACAAACATCCATGGTACCGCCGGGATTCGAACCCGAAACCTGTGTCATCGAGCGCTAGTTACTAGGCTCTCAGGCCCGTACATTAAAACTAAATAAAATTTCATTTGAGATTGAACAATAAAATATTGAAATTAATATATTATAGATTAAATATTAAGAAAAAAGGTTTTTATTTTTATTTTATTTATTTATTTATTATTATTATTTTTTTTTTTTTTTTTGAGACCGAGTTTGAGTCATATTAGATATTAAACTAACCGTATACTTAGTACATAAAAAAACCCACATACACACACAATTTCAATAGATATGTAAAAAGTACATCAATGAATCAATATACAAATCACACAAAACATTTATAAAAAAAAAAAAAAAATACCTTTTTTAATAAATCCAACCATTTGGATAAACCACCAACGGCAAAAATAAAATAAATAAAAAACATATAAATATTGATAACAAACTTGTCGCGAAATTCCTCGAGAGGTATTCTGCGACTGTTTGATGCATAAGAGCAACATGTCGTCTTCGATGCTGAAGGAAAGGCAAAAAAAAACGCCGTGAAAATGCAATGCGACATTCATAATAACAACATAAAAACTTCCCAACCCTGAAGCAGCGGAAAACAACTAAATACCGCAGACAAAGTGTTCCTAGTTGTCGGGAACTTACGGATCTCTGGATTTGAAGCCTATTAGCGATGACGACCAAAATTGGCCCAATCACTGATCGACACGTAAAACTAAAAGGACGTCGACTCCCCCTCTTTTCCTGTCCCCCTTCACCATGCACCCCCCCCCCCCACTCCTGCAAATCCATATTTCCCTTCCAGGTTAATCTGGTACTTCAGAATTTTCATGTGTTTCCATTAGATTGTCGGTCCCCCTTTGGTGGCTGGGGGACCGACAGCTTTTTTTCTCCCCTTTTTCAAGTTTTGGGACTGAGAATTTTTAAAGTTGGAGTTTATCGAAAGCGAGCTGTTTTGATAAAATGTTTTGTTCAGTTCGGTTTTAAAAGAAAAGAAGTTTATGACTTAAAATGTAAAAATGAGTTAGCAAATATATTTTTATTTATCACTCGTTAAAATTCTTTTTTAACAAAATGCGGCTAGTATTTTTTTTTTATATATGTATATACAAAGACCTTAATATTTTGGGGTCTTTTATGAAATTTATTTTCTAATATATCTTTCTGTATATTTACATAGATAAACAATGAAATATTACATAATTCATGTTCTTATACCACTTATTCATTAGCATATTCGACATATTAAACATATTAAATTCATTGTTAGCATTATTGAGCATTCGTGAGATTTTATTCTGTTTATTGAAAATATATAAGATGGCTACCATACTGAATTTACAAGCCAATATTTAAATTACATAAACTGTCGCTCTTTATTTTAACATTTTATGTTTAATTTTCATGTTTCGATTTCTGGTTAATATAATTTTTCAATTTTTTCGGTGTTCGTATACGTACAATACATTCTACAATGTTCCTATGTATCCATATATATGTAACCTTGTATGATCCATATATATTTATCTGAATATCTATGTATTAGAAACTTTTCTTTTTGGTAAAACAAGACCTTTTAAGGTGAAGATGATAGATTAAAAAAAAAGAAAAAAAAAAAGCATGTGTCATTTGTTTTTAAATTGGTGCAACACTATATTTATAATCATGGACTAAATTATCATACAAATAGACTCAAATTCTAATTGGTATCACTTTATGAAATTCTTTTGATTATCGATCATTCGCCATTTTTACAAGATCTAGCAGATTTAGCGTTCCCCAGGGCAACATGGAGAAGGGGAGATGACACACAATACCCACAAAACAGAAAATAATGTCCTTCTATAATAACTAAACATACGTTGTACTTAGAAAAAAAAACCCAACGAAACACGTGTATTTAATTTAATGTTATCAGAAAACATCGTAGCATTTTGCTGATTCCATTAGTAATTTATCCCCTTAGCTTTTTATATGGTGGTAATCAAGCTAATTGAAATTCGGCTTGTAATTTTTCTTTCGAAAAAATTCAATACTTCTCCCGTATATGCACTTGCAAATGAGATTTTAAGCATAGGACTTAGTTCAGAGTCCTTGAATCTAGGTGAGAAAGTCATTATTTTTTAATGAAAATCTAAAATAGTCTATGAATAGTTACAATTAAGCGGGCCTGAATGGCCGAGTGGCTAGCGCTCTGGCGATCGGTACCAAAGGTTTCGGTGGATTTGCCATGGATGTTTGTAGTGGTTCGGAATCCATTTTAACTGTAGGTCCCGGTCTAATATGACCGTAGAGCGTTGCGGGGGCATTGTTACTCCGCGTCCGTGGCTTATCTTCAAGTTGCACGCGCCCCTGAGTTATGCAAAGTGAGTACGTCTGTGCAGCGCTTGCCTTAAGGCATCCAAGACCGAGCTGTCTAAGTGTTTACCAGCTGCATTAGAAAAAAAAGTTACAATTAATCTGTGAATAGTTTTCGAGAAAGTCATTATTTTATATGTCACATGATACTTTTTGCGTGAATATAGACAATAAAATATAGCTTAAAAATCAAGATTGAATAAATGTCTTCTTAAATGTCTTATTATAGTTAAATGTTAGCTTCAATACAAAAACAATATTTGCATGGACAATAAAATTAATAATAAAATTTGAAACTTCCTATATTTTGTGATGTATTTATGCTAACCATGCTTCCTCCTACGCACTAATAAGAGCGCCCCCTGCTGTGGCGTTCAGTTGATCAGCTGGCTACAGAGTCTCACCCGGAGAAGTATATTCGCTTGTAACTGAGTATCGTGTTTTCTACCTAGAAAGGGAATCGTTCCACGAATCTATAATTATATCTTTAAATGTGTTAAATAAGGTATGTCTCTAATTGTACGCATGTGATGTTTGTTCGTGTGTAAATCAAGCTGAGAGTTATCAAAAAATGTGGCGCAAGTTTTTCAACCCAACCGCACCCAGTTACAATATGGTTGCCCGACCTGCACACTACATTTATTAACAATGTTAATAATAAATGTTAATTGAGTTTAATTGATTTTTTGTTAATTAATTTTTTTTGTAATTCTGTTATAACCATTTAAAAATATTTTAAGAAGGGGTTTCGTGTCTTGCTCCTTACTGGCAAAAGATTCTATTGAACAGAAAAAAATATTAAATTCCCTCACTCCTTCCCCCCAACCACTCACTGGATTAACTGATCAAGACAGCACTTCAACTAAAAAGCAAATATCACACTTAGATATAGTTTTAAAACATCTTTTTTTATCCAGTATTTTTATAGCAAACATCAAAAGCCCTTTATTGAAAACTACAATACACAACCAAAAATTATTTCAGTTACCACTTTTACAAAATATTTTCTGTTCAATATTTCTTTTGGTATATCAACAGATCAGTTTAAAAAAAAAACAATTTTTTTTTTTTTCAGTTTTTTACGACACTCTTCATACTTTCCACACAACTTACATGTAAATCCTCGCCTTCCATACCGGGCTTTAGAAAATTTCTCCACAAATCAAAGTTCCCCAAGGTTTTTGAAAAGCAAATAAAATTGAAAAGAAAAGGGAAAAAAAAAGAAGAAAATCCCCAGTAAATCACACGGAAAAGGAAGATAGATGCGGGACAGATCACGAAACCGTTGCTCGCGAGATCCCTGCGCCAGCCCCACGGTCACGGTTCTGCCATCGTCCGAGGGATTGAATATCCATTTGCGGATTACCGCAGCCCTGTTGACACTCCTCCTGCCACCCCCAGAGATTGGAAAAAGTCAACACGAAACGAAATGATAAAAGTAAGAAAAAGAGGTAAATCTTTTTGCCACGGTTTATTAGTAATGTTCGTCGGAGATTTTATAGATTTGTTTGTTTCATCTTTTTCTATTGACAAGTAAGTAAGACAGTGATTTGAAAAAAATGAGTGGAGTGGTTTTTATTAAAAGAAATTTTAGAGTTTGAAAACTATTGGTGGCATATAATAATTATTATTGGTGGCATGTAATAACTACTAACTAGGCAGTAGCAACTATCTTCAATGATAGGTGGTGTAAATATTTAAAATCAAAATTAAATTGTAAATGTAAAAAATTTCAAATCAATAATTTATTGAAAGTTATGAAATGTTGATATAAATCAGCAAATTGATAACATAGAAAAAAATGGAGAATGTTGATAGTTTGTAATACAAATATTCGACGTTTTTTTAGAATGAGTGGTATGATTTTTCAAATGCAAAATTTTTGAATAATTTTAAATTATGTGAGGTATTAAAATATCCACATAAATCTTAAAATTAATAAATAAATAAATAATTAAGTTTATTTTAAAAATGAACTTAACTTAATAGGCGACAGATCAGATTAAAATGTTTGCTGGACATATTTGTCGAATGAATATCTATAACTTTTATAGGGGATATTCTAATATATATATATAGGGAATATCTGTACCTTTATAGGAAATTCTATATAGGGAATATCTATACCTTTATAGAGGATATTCTCTATATATGTAGGGAATACTGTTGACATGACGCATTTCTTCTTTCACCCCCAGAGATTGAAAAAAGTCAACACGAAACGAAATGATAAAAGTAAAAAAAAGAGGTAAATCTTTTGCCACGGTTTATTAGTAATGTTCGTCGGAGATTTTATAGGTTTGTTTGTTTTCATCTTTTTTCTATTGACAAGTAAGCAAGACTGTGCTTCAAGTGGTATGGTTTTTATCACACGAAAATTTAGAGTCTGAAAACTATTGATGGCATATAACAACTATTATTGGTGGCATGTAATAACTATTATTGGTGGCATGTAATAATTATTGATTGCATGTAGTAACTATTATTGGTGACATGTAGTTGGTTGGGGGCATAACTATTAACTAGGCAGTAGCAACTATCTTCAACGATAGATGGTAAAATTTAATGTAGATATTTAAAATCAATAATTTATTGAAAGTTATTAAATGCTGTTTTAAATCAACAAATTGACAATATAGGGGAAAAATGAAGGTTGAAATTTGCAATGCAAATATTCGACGTTTCTTCAGAACGAGTGGTATTATTTTTCCAGCTGTAAAATTCTGAAGTTTTAAGCTATATAAGGTATTAAAATATCACGCATAAACCTTAAAATCAATAAATAATTTAATGAAAGGTTATTTATTAAAATTGGTTTTGTAATAAAAATGAACTGAACTTATTAGATGATGAATCAGATTAAAATGTTTGCTGATCATATATATGAACCTTTATATGAAATATTTTTAAATAATTCCTTCGAACCCCAGAAATTGGAAAAAGTCAACACAAAACGGAAGGAAAACAAAAAATAAGTAAATCTTTTGCCACTGTTTATTAGTAATGTTCTTTGAGATTTTATGGGTTTGTTTGTTTTCATCTTTTCTATTGACAAGTAGGCAAGACTGTGCTTTCAAAAAAAAAAATGAGTGGTGTGGTTTTTATGAAAAAGAAATTTAGAATTTGAAAACTATTGAGGGCATAACTATTATTGGTGGCATGTAATAACTATTAACTCGGCAGTCGAAACTATCTTCAACGATAGGTGGTAAAATTTTAATGTAGAAATTTAAAATCAATGATTTATTGAAAATTGATTATTAAACGTTCTGTTATAAATTTTTGTTTGAAAGTTTTGAAAATTTCCAAAATTTGAATTGAAAAAAAATTTGAAAATTTGCCGTTCTGATAAATTTTTGTTGAAACTGGAAGTTTGAAAGTTGTAATACAAATATGCGACGCTTCTTTTAGAACGAGTGGTATGGGGTTTTCAAATGTAAAATTTTTGAATCATTTTAAGCTATATAAGGTATTAAAATATCCCATATAAATCTTAAAATCAATCAATAATTTATTGATTAGTAATTATTAAAATCAGCTTTGTAATAAAAAATTAACTAATTAAACCAATGACTTATTAGACGATAGATCACATTAAAATGTTTGACATATTTGTTGAATAAATACTGTAATACCTTTATAGGGAATATAAAGGAAAATATCTATCTTTATAGGGATATCATATATATATATGTAGTAAATCAAAGTAAATCGGTAGTGAAGTATAATAGAGAGCAGAATGGAGAATGTTTTTAAAGGTGTCATCAAGTTAAATTATGGGTTACATTAGTTATTGTGTCGTGTCAATATAGATCCAAAAAATATTTATAAATGCTTTGTAAATATTTTTGTATTAAGATAAAATTGTTTGTAATTATTATATAATTCATGTGTTGTGGTGATATATTTTACGTTTGTTTCATGGAAGGATATATTTGTTGGCCGCTGGATCTTAACTTAATAAAAAAAATATTTATAAATACATATTGACAACCATATTGTGACAAGTGACTACTCAACCAGTTAAATTGTGTGAAGCAGATACAAAAGTAAAAAAAAAATCAAAAATCAAAACTTGAATTAATAATAAATTGGTAATAATAATAATAAAATGGGTGCCTTCGAAAGATATATGTAGATAATTAAAATCAAAGAAAAATTATCTTTCAAAAATTTTTTTTAATATTTTTACGCATTTTCCTAATATGTGTAGAATGAAATTATAATTATTTTCTTCGTTCTCCTTTTGGTTTGTCAATTCGTAGTTCTATTATTTATCATTTTATAAAAACTAAATTTCGTAAGTATTTGTTTTAAAATTAGTAAATATACATCTAATCTTAATTATTTGCATCACCTCAGATTATTTCTGATAAAAATAATTTTTTTTAAAGAAATTAATTATTCTCCGAAATAATTTGATCTAATCCTTCATTTTAAAAATCATTTCTGTGTTCGTAAAATAATTCCAAATAAAAAAAAGCATACAGAATGTTTAAAATTTTCATCATTTATCTTTGATATTTCAACTCTCCATGTCATCTTTTCTTCTTTTGGCACAAATTTACTTGTTTATAAATTATCTGTATCATATATAATCAATCATGATGTTTTATGACATCCAGTAATGTTAATTATTTAATGAAGCTTTATAGAGCATATATGGGGAAAAATATTTCCTTCTAATTTAATTTTAACTTGCATCAAAATATTTCCTTCCAATTTAATTTTAACTTGCATCAAAATATTTCCTTCCAATTTAATTTTAACTTGCATCAAAATATTTCCTTCCAATTTAATTTTAACTTGCATCAAAATATTTCCTTCCAATTTAATTTTAACTTGCATCAAAATATTTCCTTCCAATTTAATTTTAACTTGCATCAAAATATTTCCTTCCAATTTAATTTTAACTTGCATCAAAATATTTCTTTAGATTTTTTTTTATTAAAAATGCGTTTATCGAACGAGCATTTCTGATGTATGTTAGGTTCCAAACATTTAGGAAACATCAGACAAATTGTGGTTACATAGCCAAAAAAAATGTGCAAATTTTTATAAGAATTTCGTTGTATACCTAAAAAAGTAATGGTGGAATATACCTAAAAGTGGTGTATACCTAAAAGTAATGTTATGTGGAACTTCTGTAGCATTTGCTATGTGGACAAAAATATTTGTGACAAACATTCAGAAGGCACCTCAAAACTCTATTTCTGTGTTACATAGGTGCAATCTAACCCAGGGGTGGACAACCCGCTGTCCACCTTGAACATTTTTGCGTGAGATTTATCACACTTTTACAAAATATATTTATTTTATAATGGCCAAAATAATGAAAACTAATGTATTAAAAAATACATTATGTGTGCATTTATATATTCAAAAATGAACTGTCGAAATGATGAGAAAAATTAACTTCGATTTAAAAATAATATTCTTGCGATTATAGGACAGATATTGTTGTTTTATTTATGAGTTCACAGAATAATTAAATTATATTCTGTGAACTCACGATGCGTGCGCATCGATTTGCAAAACTTAAGTGAAAGAATGGGGAAACAAATATCGGACTGGTGAAATAAATATTTTTTTAATGATTTCATTTTTTTTATTTCGTTTATATTTATATATTTTTTATATTTCATTCTTAGCGATATATATTTCTTTTACAGTGTGCCTTTAGTATCATTATTATTATATTATCTATGTTTACATGTAAGAATAATAATAAAAACAAAAAATAATAACTTATTATGTTTCTATTTTTCAGTCAAAAAAAATGTCTATAGTGGGTCTAAATCTAATATAGGGATATACAATTTATATGCGTCTTGTGGAGTTATGATGCATTTTCAATGTGGCCTCAAGATAATTTGGGTTGGCAACCCCTGATCTAACCTTTATATTTTCTGGGAAGATAAGAACATGTTCAAATATATAAAGCAAGTAAAATAAAAAAAAAGAAATTTAAAGTCAATACCAATTTTTTTTTCACTATATTGCAGAAAAGCTGAATTTTTAAGAATAAAGCTGAAATTTTCCTCTTACATCTGGTGCCATCTATTATTAGATACATGCAACTGAAATCTAAAAAAGACTAAAATTAATTAATTAAACTTAATTAAAATTTAACTGAATTAATATTTGAAAATAACTGAATTAACATTAATAATTAAACTGACTTTAATATTTGAAAAAACTGTATTAACATCAAGTGTCAAAAATTGTATTTGAACTTGAGTAGATGAATAAAAAGTATTTTATGAACGATTGAAAATTTGAACAAGATATATATAGGGAGAGTGTGACCTAATAACAGGAATTAAAAACGTTTATTATTTAGTATTATTTTGCATTGACAACAATTGAAAGAAATTAAAGGCTAAATTTTAAATATTAATAAATTTCCCTCTTTTTAAAAAAAAAAATATTGCCGATTTTTTTCTAAAAAATTATTTTTTATAGTTAAAGTATTTTAAAATGCTGGTAGGATTCCCATTTAATCTAATTACGTGTAAAAGAGGATTTTTAAACGCTCTTTTAAAAGTACCACACTCCTTTTAATTTTTAATTCAACGATAAAAAATGCACCAGCCCTACCTACTACTTTTTATTCTTTCGCACATTGCGCTGTAGTGCAAAAACCCCGAAAGCATCATTGATCTAATATTTCAATGTTTTGGTTATCAAGACATTGAAGCCTCATTTACGAAAAGAAATTATAATAATAAAAAGAGCAAAGTAAGAAAAAAATTAAGAAAAAAAAAAAAATAAAAGAAAGTATGAAAAAAAAAAAAAAAAAAAAAAAAAAAAAAAAGAATCCGTTTAAAGGTTCTATCATTTTAAACCCGATAAAAAAAAAAAAATCCCTTAATGAGAGGTTTTTAGCGTACTTCATTAAAAATGAGGTATGGACCCTCTCGCTAAAATCGAAGTTAATGGAAATAATACTAAAACCAACACTCATTAACTTAAACGCAAAATAAAAAAAAGTTTTCAGAAGAAAATAAGCTCGCGAATACCATAGTTAACCGTTAATCGTTACAGCGATGTTGTAAAAAAAATAATAAAGAAAGAAAGTGGATGAAAAAAAAAATGCATAATCAAAGAACACTAACGTTTCTAAAGGGAGAAAGAAAAAAAAAAAAAATGCCAAAAGATTTACTTCACGTTAAAACCTACAAAACCTGATCAAGTAGGGGGCAGGTGAGAAAAAATTATCGTCTGCTTTTCTCATCTTCTGTGGCGCTACCTACTGGGAATGAAAAATAAAAAGAAAAAGGGAAAAATAAAAAGGAGAGGAGGGGGAAAAAAAATCAAAGTAGTAATTAATTACTAGGGCGCCATAAGGCTCACGTAGGGTGTTATCTAAGCTAACAAAGAAAATGATAAGAAGGTTGGGTCCAAGGTACAAACATAATGAGTTGTAATCGCTGCCCACTTAACGCAAAATTCTTTTCTTAACTCAGCGTTTAAAATATGTAAAGCGGAGGGATTTTTTTTTTTTTTTTTTTATCAGCAGTAATTGCCAGCTTAAGGAAAAGGGAAAATGCTTAGATGAAAAGGGGGAAAAAAAAAAAAATTCTCGGGGAAAACTTTTGAATTAGGGGAAAGGAATACAGTAATTAATTGACGTTAGAGCATATCGGTAAAAGCACACTTATACCTCGGAGGCTAGAAAAATAATGAATATATATTTTTTTTTAGAGATAGAAGTATACCATATTTATGTTTAAAAACTGTTTGTAATCCATCCAAGAGAGAAAAAATAATGGAATTTTTTTTTTTTTTTTTAAATAAAAAAAAAAAAAAATCATCAAGAGCTTGATTTCTGTTAAATGGCTAGTTTTCTTTTCCTTTTTTTTTTTTTTTTTTTTTTAGCCGTTAATTTAAAGGGATTTTTTTTTTTTTTTTTTCCCTTACATGTCATGTACCATTTTAAGAAGGATTTTTCCTCAAATCAGAACCGATGTAGGTAAACATTATAGGCTTTAAATTTTTTTTTTTTTCTCTTGGATATTTTTTTTTTTATTTAGCGGAGATAGTTTTTAATCGCTCTCAAAACAACATTTTTGCGCCGCGTAATTTCTTGCTTGATAAGCTTTTGAAATATGGAAGCAGTTCGAAAATAACGGGGCGATATATCGCTCTTCGCGGAGAATTTTTTTTTTTTATGCCTCGAACTATCAATAAATTTGCCTGCACAGTTTACCACCTCGCAGTATTTATCAACGTCACGAATAAAAACTTTCGAAAATCGATGTTTTCGAAATTCGATAAAACCAGTTTTGTGATAACCGGTAAACCAAAGTTTTGAAAGTTGGGCATACAGGGATTGATAAATGAATAGCAAAAAGTGTGAGCATGCAAAGGATTTCTTCAATATTAGATATTAAGGAACAAAATCGATTTAATAGAAATTCAAAATTGCTTTTTGTATTATATACAAAATGTTTTTCATGCTCTTGGATAAACTTTAAGGATAAATAGAACATATTAAGAACAAATCATTCCTGCATAAGAACGTGTGGCAGTAAATGCGAAAGGCTGTTAAACTGTCCCCATCCCATAGAGCACTTTGGTTTGTCGCTCTACGGTCATCTTATGCGCACGAGGGCTAAACAGACCGGGACCTACAGTTTAAAGTGGATTCCGAACCACTACAAACATCCATGGCACCGCCGGGACTCGAACCCGAAACCTGTGGTACCGAGCGCCAGAGCGCTAGCCACTCGGCCATTCAGGCCCCGAGCACGCATAGGAATTGTCAATTTAAAGTCAAAAAGGCGCATCACGTGATGGGTGTATACTTCATCAACTCATCTAGTTATTCACCCATTGAATAGTATTTGTTGTTTCTTATCCCATTTGGTATGCAGCAACATCTAGATCAAGTCCAAAAAGCCCGTGTGGTCTCACGGAAGGAGGGCAGATTCTATTGTAATGGAGCACCCGTAGATAGAAGTTTGACTTTGGCTCCGTGACGCTGTTGGGTTTTACGGGTAGGTTTGCCAGCCCTAAGCCTAATGCTCTACATTCATATTAGACCTGGACACATGGCTTAAAGAGGATCCCGAACCCCTACAAACATCCATGGCACAACCGCAACTCTAACCCGAAACCTGTTGCATCGATTTAAAACATTTTTACTCTTTTACTACAATAAAACAATTTTTTTTTTACTAATTTACTTGGAATAATCACTTCGGTACCTTTACGTTAGTCTTTCCTTTAACATCAGTATCCGAAGGGTCCTTCAAAGTGAATGGAAGGATGGAGCACTAGCTATGGATTGATCTTGGTCGTATCCTGAATAAACAGAAATTTTCGGTTTAGTTTCTTTTTGAACTAAACTTTCTTAGTTAAAAAGTCAAGCACTCTAAACTGTAAAGCAACTCTAATCATTTCTGCTAAAAGACATTGTTAAAAATACTTTTAAAGGTATTTCTCAAACCAACTGGTAAAGCTGCAAAGTATGTACTGCTAATACAAATAATTTTTTAACATCTGCTCTAATATGGCAAACAAGTATAAATGATATTTGTAATTTAAAATTACTTGATGTAATAAATTTACTTCTGTTTAATTTGCATCCATAAGTCTTACACAAAAAATAAAGTGTTATACGCCTTGAGTACCTAAAAATATCCAAGCCTTAAAAAAAAAAAAAAAAATTTTTTTCATATTCCAAAACAAGAATTTCCCTTTAAATATACGAAATTTTTCATAAGATTGTAATCTTCAATAGACAACGGATTTTTTTAGGATCAACCTGAGTTACAATATTTCAGAGAAACAGGAATTTTGTTTGATGTTCGTCTAAATAAAAACAGTAAAAAATTTTTAATTAAAGGGCACTTTGAATAGGTTTCGTCTTCACTTCATTATTGGATTTTTTCCTCCTTTGACACTACAAATGCAACTAGGATGTCCATTCACAAAGGTATCGCAATTTTTTTCTCTTAAAAAAATTTGCTCTGCATCTAAAAGTAGGAAACAAAGGAAAAGCACCAGGCTTCCCATAATGCACTTGAAATATGTCGTAAATTCTGTTGCCAATAATGTCATCTAATATCGTACAAAAAAAAAAAAAAGGAAATATTTAAATCATGGATTTTTCAAAATAGAAAATGTTTAAAATCTTAATTTTTCAAAAAAATTTATATAAAAAATTATTTGAAATGATCAAAAAATAAATTAACATGAATATGATACTGTCATCAGTTCTATTTTGGATCAATTTTGCTGCAATTTTTTTTTTCTTTCTAATTCTTTGTTTGACTTGTGAGTTTTGTTAACATACTAAATAAAACTGCAAAGTTATAATAAATACAGCATGAACACAAATCTCTCGCTTCAAATGCAAAAACCGTTTGTGTCAAATTTAGCGCATGAAGAAAGAGAATTAATAAAAAGTAAATAAATAAAGCATAAACAAGTTCTTTTTGTAGCACGTATAAAAATTCCATGGAATAGAGAGTCGTCTCTAAAGTCTTTCAAGTTGGTTGAAATGAAATTATTTGTAAACATTATTTCTCGTTGAGAAACAGGATTATTTTCCGAACTCTACAACAATGAATATTGAAAAATTCTAAGGGGGTTTATCGCTTGCATTCAAATCAAAATTCATCCTATTTCAAATACTTGAGCAAGAAAGAGGCATATAAAAGTTAAGAGTATTTTTAGTAGCATTAAAAACACGCCATCTGTATTTAAATACGTACGAAAGAGAACAAATTTTTGACAAGTAAATTCAAAAAGCAAAACTGAATTAAGGTCTATTAAATTTTGAAAAGTGACTTTTGCCTTTAAGAAAAATAATTTCATTTTTACGAAGTTTCAAAATTTGTTAAATTTAGGCTATGGTTTACTAATGTTGAACACTTTCATTCAGTAAATTGATAGCTCCATAATGATTGGCGGCCTGATGGTCAATTGGCCAGCGCTCTGGTATTTGGTACCATAGGCTTCAAATTCGAATCCTAACGGTGGCATGAATTGTTGTGAGTGGTTCGGAATCAACGTTTAACTGTAAGATCCGGTCTAATTAGACTAAAGTGTGTAACAAATAACCGTGAGCTACAAATCAAACCATAATAATTGATCTATGGTGATTATTTTAAATACAAACTGAAGAATTTATAAATCGCAATTTCGATCAATAATATTCTATTAATATAAATATTTTTATTGGTTTGTTTGTTAATGATACCAACTTATTTGTATTATAAAAAAAAAATGTGGTGCAAATTTAACAGAACCTTTACACTGACTTCTTTACTTTTTAATGGCAACCTTATACGGTTAGTTTAGTTTGTCGCTCTTCGGTCATTTTATGCACATTTTAGACTAATTTGACCGGGACCTATAGTTTAGCGTTGATGCCGAACTACTTACAAACATCCATGCCACCGCTAGGATTCGAAACTGAAGCCTGTGGTACCAAAGGCCACAGGCCATTGGCCATCTATATAGTTACCATCTATATAGTTACCCATTTGCCATCTATATAGTTACCCATTTGATCTATATAGTTACAGATATACAGTCAATTGAATTTTTATCATTTATTAGAATAAAATACATCAAGTTATGGAGAAAAAAATGTATCCAAAATTATACAAAAAAATTTCGATTCGGAAAATCGCCAATTAAAAAACATTTCAACCAATTTATCCACTTTTAACAAAACATAAATTATATGTTCTATAACTAATGTTTGGAAACATATTAACAGAAATGAGTTCAATTTCACCTCCTCCATAATAATTTTTTTTCATACTTTGAAGAAGAAAAAAAAAGTAGTGTAAATTTAACTGAATCTTAAATTGACTTTTCATTTTTTAATGGCAATCTTATATAGCAACAGACATAAATTTTCATCATTTATTAGGACAGAATACATCAAACTTTACGATATTTGAAGAAGGACCAAATGTATCCGAAAAATTTTACAAGACGGTTTTTTTGCTAATGCAGCTGGCATCGACACTCTTTAGCACTAACTGCCACGGTTGTCTTTGAATGGTTCGGAATCTTTAAGCAGGTTCCGGTCTGTTTAGCCTAATGCATCGACGACAAACTAAACCAAACCAAACCAAATCACTTAGCACTACCCAACTGGTGCGTATAGCTTGGAGATAAGCCACGGACGCGGAGTAACAATACCCCGCAACGCTCTACGATCATATTAGATCGGGAGCTACGGTTTAAAGTGGATTCCGAATCACTACAAATATCCATGACACCGCCAGGATCGAACACGAAACCTGTGGTACTGAGCCAGAGCGCTAGCCACTCGGCCATCAGGCACCACATGTATCCAAAATTATTTTTAAAAAAATTTCATTTTCCAAAAATCCCCCAATTAGAAAAAAAAAAAAATTCAAACAATTATCCACTTCTAACAGATTTATCAAAACATAGATCAAACCCGCTATAATTAACGTGTGAAATCATATTCTTATCAAATCAAATTTAACTGAATCTTAAATTGACTTTTATTTTATTAATGACCATCTTATATAGTACGACATACAACAGTCAATCGATTCACCATTAATTAGGATAGAATACCTCAAACTATGGAAAATAACAAATGCATCCAAAATTATTTAAAAAAAAAAAAAAAAAAAAAAATCATTTTCCAAAATCCACCAATTAAAAAAATTCAAACAATTATGTATTTCTAACAGATTTATCAAAACACAAATCAAATACTCTATAGTTAACGTGTGAAAACATATTCTTAACAGAAATTGGTTCAATTTCACCCACATGGCTGCCTCCATAGATTCATTTTTTCATACACGGAGGGAAGGAAAAAAAAAAAAAAGGATAGAGGGGAAACAGTAGAAGCAAGTCACCGAGCAGGGAGGCAAAAATAAATCTAGCCTGGAGCTCCCTAAAAGAAGTAGCCGTTGAACACGTACCTTTATGCCCCCTTGGCAGTTGGAAGTTCGAACCCAACGAACCATGGCCCCCTTCTCCAGGTTGGCTGTCGGTCCGTTCCGTGCCTTTTGTTGAGTTGCTTCCTTTTCTATACCCACTTCACCGCAAAACTTTGAAGCCATCGAGCCCATTGGGTGTACGGCTTCTTACACCTACGCATCAGTGCAGAGATTTTTTTCCTTTTTCTCTGTTGTATCAGTTTTTTTTTTTTCCTTCAGTTTTACGAGCCAATTCAACAGTAAATTTACTGATGGAGTTCTTATTTACTGAGGGAAGTGGATTGCAGTGCAATGAGATTTAGTTTTAATGCATGGTGTTTTTTGTAATGATGGCGTGAATGGACCATCTTCATGGTAGGGATGAAGCAAAAGGACTTTTTTTTAAAAGTTTGTTAAAGAATTTCGAGCATGATTTTTTTATCTTCTTTTAAAGTTATAAATCGGAATGCCATGATGGTATCAGTTGATTCTTGAGTAAACTTTAGTTAGAATTATTCTTAAATTAGTTGATGGACAATTATCTTGTTTTGTTTTTGATTAGTGTTACTGATAAAATTTATAAAATTATGTTCCAAAAATATTATGTAGTTGTTGACAAATTAGTCAAGAATGTTTGTTTATAAAAATGTCCACTATACTATCCGAATAATGATATATTTTGTATGATTTACTTCGTATTAAATAATGATAAATATTCATAATTAAATCATAAGCTGCATTATGCACAAATATCAGTAGAAATCAGATTTCTCCACCTTATATAACATGTTCAAATTTGAATACATATAGAAAATTAAAAATTGTAAGTCACATTTATGAGTTCAAAAATTAATCATACATTCTTCTACAGAGGGTGAACTAAAAGTCTTCGATTTGATTTCTACTAATTTTCTTGAAAAAAATTGTGCATTTTTTTCCAGGATAAAATGTAGAAAAAGAAACTTAATAGAAAAATTTCTCTTTTTTTAAAAGAGACGGGACAAAAATGCATGATTACATATTTGTTACAGATCTGATGATGATTTTTTTTTTTACTTCAATTGTTTTCTAGTATTGTTTCTGTTACATTTGCCATTTTGTCATTATATATTATATTAATAAAGACAAAATGGCATATATAATATAATTATCCATTTACAATTAATATGCACTGGAAAAACTTACTTCATAAAAAATATATTTATTTAAAAATATCTAAACTTTAGAAACAAATACAAATTTTGAATGTTAAATTATTTATTTACTAAAAATAGTTTAAAAATTTAAAATATAAAAAATTGTTTCACAGCAAATGTTTTTGAAAAAAAAAATTTTTTTCATGATTATCAGGTTATTTTTAAAATGCTTTTAATTTAAATTTTTCCATGGTCTAAGAGTTTTTCCTAATATAATAGCGTAATTTTTGTACGTGTGCTCTAATAATTGCGATTTATATTTAAAGTGTAAACAAATTCATATTTTTAAAAAGAAGATTGTTGTAAGAGTAATAAATAATAAAGTTTTATTGTTTTAAATTTGTCAACATTTTAGTTTTTTTTTTAATAAATTCTTCCTATGTAGTTTTTAAAATAGAATTGCTTCAAAATAAAAATTTATTGGTTCCTAAAATATCTAAAAAGCTTTTTATAGAAGACATAAAAAAACTTCAGTGTTTTTAATCATTTGAGCAGGAAAAATATTTTCTTTAACTAAATGGAAGAACCGCATAATACAAAAAAAAAAAAAAAAAAAAAAAAAAAAAAAAAAAATTGCATTGTTTTGTTTTAAATAATGTTTTCCAAGATCATTTTCAGAAAAGGTTTTAGAATAAAAAAAAAATTCTCGTGATTCACATACGAAATTAATGCGTTCTATAAGTAAAATCAATATTAACCAACAATCTAATGAATTAATATATGATAACTTATATTATGGAAGATTTAAAAATATTTAAATCATTTCATTCATATTTTCATATATTAATCATTTCATTCATATTTTCATATATTAATCATTTCATAATATTAGCTATCGCATAAATAATCAAATACAATAAACTACCAAATTAAATCTTTATTCGTAAATTTCAAATTAGATTTGTTTTAAACAATAATACATAAATACTTATAAAGGGGCTCATGGCTGCTATGCCATGGATGTCTGTGAGTTGTTCGGAATCCGCTTTAAACTTTAGGTTCCAGTCCTAAATGACTACTACACCACACCGCATCACTATGCCTAGAGCTGAGTTGTCCCTTTACAGTTTACTTTCTATATGGAATGATGTGAGTGAGTGGGTGAGAAGAAGTCTGATTGAGCCCTGAGACGCTCTACAGTCATATTAGACTATACGGCTTAAAGTGGATTCCGAACCACTACAAACATCTATGGCAACGGCCGGGATTCGAACCCGAAAACTGTGGCACCGAGCACCAGAGGGGCTAGACACTCGGGCATTCAGGCCCCCGAGGTCTAATATGACTGTAGAGCGTGAACTAACAGTTTACCCTACCACATAAAAAAAAATTTCTTTTGTTTCGGAATCTGACAGTAGCCGAACGGCCAGAGATCCTACATGGACTAGTGCCGGTAAACAGTTAGTTAATTATGTATAAGACATATTTAGT
Organism: Caerostris extrusa; assembly: GCA_021605095.1. NCBI lineage: Eukaryota > Metazoa > Arthropoda > Arachnida > Araneae > Araneidae > Caerostris > Caerostris extrusa. The sequence goes on along the minus strand of BPLR01004133.1, from coordinate 6,972 downwards.
CCTAATTTAAATTCAATCAGAAAATAAACTTAATTGTGTAACATTTTTATTTCTAAAATGACAGAATTGTACCATACTAACTCAATTATTAAATTGTTATTTTCTAAAATGTTTAAAGAAGTCTTCAATATAGCTTTTAAATAAAGTATATCATTTTTTCATTAATATCATTAATTCTACAGCTATGTTAAGTTAAAAAAAAAAAAAAAAATGTTGATAAAATAGGGCTTAAATAAATGACACTTTTCATTGAACGGGCATTCGTTAATCACTTAGATTAAATTCTTATTTATAATCATATAATTCTCGTGTTAATAAAGATGTTATAGTTCTATAGTGTTCAATACTTTGAAATTTACCTTTTTTATAAATAAAATATCTTCCATTCTATTGCATTTAACAAATTTCGTTAAAAAATCATGGCCAAGAAATATCCTGTTCAACTTTTAAGATAACACAGTAGGAAAAAAGCTTTCCAATGTATGTTATCAATAACATTTATGGTAAGCATATTCATTCACTGAGTTTGATTTGAAAAGTTATTTTAACAAATTATCTGGTTAGTGAAATATTGTTTTTATAGCCTTCATTTTGACAAGAATTTTGCGTGGTATTTAATGTTATTTAAATAGTTGTTTGAAATTGAGATTTTTCCCGTGAAATAATAAATATGAAATAATATAAATAGAAGTAATAGCGTATAGAATATTTAATATATCTATAAATAAATAATTTAATTATTATTGCAAGACATTAGAAATATAAAAATATTATTTTATATTAATATAAAATAATACATTTTAGTACATATATTCTTGATTAATTCTGTATGGCAGAATAATCAAGAATATATGTACGCTACTAAATGAGGAATAAAACAGTATTAAATATAAAAACTGAAATGGATATTAACAAAATATGTTGAAATTATCGTATTGTCATTCGCAAGAAACAATATAATTTTAATTAATTTCATTATTTTTTACACAATTTTTTTTTTTAAATTTCTCAAACATTGAAAAATATCGCAACTAATTACTGAATTTGTAGCTTAATTGCCGAACATGATTAGAACACTGGCACTCCGTACCACAGGTTTTCCGGTTCAAGGCACAGATTTGTAGCGGTTCCATGGAATCCGTTTTGAACCGTAGGTCCCGGTCTAATCTTTCCCTCGTGAATAAAAAATGACCGTAGGCAACAAACTATAAAGGGTTGCCACACGGATTTAGAGCTAACAACCCTACTGACCCTACAATAACCCTAACCCTTGTATTAGGGAAACAAAACCCTAGCCTTTCAAAGCAAATTCTAGACATTTCAGTTCAGAAAAATCTGGGCAGATCTCATTTTAGACAGTATCAAGTCCTTAAATGATGAATTACTGAATTCAAAGTATTCTTGTTATATATTCATCCTTTAAAAGAACTTTTTTATATACATATTATTCAAATTTAGCAGTTTTTAACCATAAACATTTAAAATTGGGAACCGGTTGTAGTGCTTGAGAAGAACTACTGAATTCAAGTATGATTCTTGTTATACTATATATTATTCACTTTTTAGTACTTCTTAGCTATAAACTATAAAAATTGAACCGTTGTAGTGTTATTATTATATATTATTCACTTTAGTACTTCTTAGCTATAAACTATAAAATTAGAACCGAGTGATTGAGAAGAACTACTGAATTCAAGTATGATTCTTGTTATACTATATATTATTCACTTTTAGTACTTCTTAGCTATAAACTATAAAAATTGTGAACCGTTGTAGTGATTGAGAAGAACTACTGAATTCAAGTATGATTCTTGTTATACTATATATTATTCACTTTTAGTACTTCTTAGCTATAAACTATTAAAATTGTGAACCGTTGTAGTGATTGAGAAGAACTACTGAATTCAAGTATGATTCTTGTTATACTATATATTATTCACTTTTAGTACTTCTTAGCTATAAACTATAAAAATTGTGAACCGTTGTAGTGATTGAGAAGAACTACTGAATTCAAGTATGATTCTTGTTATACTATATATTATTCACTTTTAGTACTTCTTAGCTATAAACTATTAAAATTGTGAACCGTTGTAGTGATTGAGAAGAACTACTGAATTCAAGTATGATTCTTGTTATACTATATATTATTCACTTTTAGTACTTCTTAGCTATAAACTATAAAAATTGTGAACCGTTGTAGTGATTGAGAAGAACTACTGAATTCAAGTATGATTCTTGTTATACTATATATTATTCACTTTTAGTACTTCTTAGCTATAAACTATAAAAATTGTGAACCGTTGTAGTGATTGAGAAGAACTACTGAATTCAAGTATGATTCTTGTTATACTATATATTATTCACTTTTTAGTACTTCTTAGCTATAAACTATAAAAAATTGTGAACCGTTGTAGTGATTGAGAAGAACTACTGAATTCAAGTATGATTCTTGTTATACTATATATTATTCACTTTTAGTACTTCTTAGCTATAAACTATAAAATTGTGAACCGTTGTAGTGATTGAGAAGAACTACTGAATTCAAGTATGATTCTTGTTATACTATATATTATTCACTTTCAGTACTTCTTAGCTATAAACTATAAAATTGTGAACCGTTGTAGTGATTGAGAAGAACTACTGAATTCAAGTATGATTCTTGTTATACTATATATTATTCACTTTTAGTACTTCTTAGCTATAAACTATTAAAATTAAAAAAGAACCCGTTGTAGTGATTGAGAAGAACTACTGAATTCAAGTATGATTCTTGTTATACTATATATTATTCACTTTTAGTACTTCTTAGCTATAAACTATTAAAAATTGTGAACCGTTGTAGTGATTGAGAAGAACTACTGAATTCAAGTATGATTCTTGTTATACTATATATTATTCACTTTTAGTACTTCTTAGCTATAAACTATAAAGGAACCGTTGTAGTGATTGAGAAGAACTACTGAATTCAAGTATGATTCTTGTTATACTATATATTATTCACTTTTAGTACTTCTTAGCTATAAACTATAAAATTGTGAACCGTTGTAGTGATTGAGAAGAACTACTGAATTCAAAGTATGATTCTTGTTATACTATATATTATTCACTTTTAGTACTTCTTAGCTATAAACTATAAAAATTGTGAACCGTTGTAGTGATTGAGAAGAACTACTGAATTCAAGTATGATTCTTGTTATACTATATATTATTCACTTTTAGTACTTCTTAGCTATAAACTATAAAAAATTGTGAACCGTTGTAGTGATTGAGAACTACTGAATTCAAGTATGATTCTTGTTATACTATATATTATTCACTTTAGTACTTCTTAGCTATAAACTATAAAAATTGTGAACCGTTGTAGTGATTGAGAAGAACTACTGAATTCAAGTATGATTCTTGTTATACTATATATTATTCACTTTTAGTACTTCTTAGCTATAAACTATTAAAATTGTGAACCGTTGTAGTGATTGAGAAGAACTACTGAATTCAAGTATGATTCTTGTTATACATCATATATTATTCACTTTTAGTACTTTTTAGCTATAAACTATTAAAATTGTGAACCGTTGTAGTGATTGAAGAACTACTGAATTCAAGTATTATTTTTGTTATATATTAATTTCAGCATTTAAATGAACTTTTAAGCCCTCGTTCTTCATATTAGCACTTTTTAGCCCAACTATTAAAACTGATAAGTAGTAAATATACAAATAGTATTACCGTTGGTTATTTTTACCTAATGTATAAAAGTTTGCATTTTGAAAAATATTTCATGACATTTTACTTTTACCTGGAATAGTATTTACTAATATTTCTATAATAGAAGAGAGTAACAGCTCTTTTCACATATCTGGTAACACCTATAATAGCGCATCAGCAGAGCCCCTTTTATACTGACTGAACTTCCTCAGTAGTGACTAATTGTCCTTGTAGTGGTGAATGTCACACCTTTCTTTTTTATTTTTGTAATTAATTTTTGATGTTAGTCTGTAGGTTACTTAAAATACAATAAATAACTGTAACACAACTTGGGTCTTTCATAGCTAACCCTATTTATCCCCTTCTACAAGGTTATATAAAAGCGCCAAGGAAGGAATGCATGGATGTAAATTATTTCGAAGAAATATTTTCGATTATTTAAAAAATATCGAAATAATCGAGCACATTATATATTTACGTATGTAATAAAATTTTAAATATTTTAAAAATGGAATTCACTGGTAAAAAATAAATAACATGTTGGAATATAGGGGCCTGAATGGTTCAGTGACTGGTTTATTCGAATGGGTATGGGTAATGGGTACCACAGGTATTGGGTTCGAATCCGGTATATAACATGGATTAATGTAGTGGTTCGAATCTACTTTAAACCGTAGGTCCAGTCCTCAATAGGATCATAGAAGATTTTGGGGAGTAGGGTTACTCGCGTCCGTAGTATATCTTCAAACTACACGTGCCCCTGGGTAGTGTTAAATGAGTAACAACAACGGCGCAGCCTTTGCTTCTGGCATAAAAATTAATTGTTTGTATTGCCAGCTGCATTAGAACAACATGATGTAATATTATATTATAGCTAAATTAGTTTTTAATTGACTAAAATGTGGGGAGTATTGGATTAAAAGATGCGCAATATATTTTTACCATTAAAAATTACTCTTAATTAATAATATGTCTCTAAGTGAATATTATATATTAACACGAATTAAAAAGTTCTTTTAATAACTATTTATTCATGATTGTTAAAAGTATGGTTGCTATTGGACTATAAAAACAATTGCATTTTTTTTTTTTTTTACTTAAAACATACAGTGGCAAATATATATATTTTATGATTTTAGCTCACTGCTAAATATAAAAATTTGTTAAAATAAAATCACTTATTCTGAAGAATTTAGAAAATAATTTCTAATATAAATCACTGGAAAAATTTAATTTAAAAATATCATCCATATTAAATTCTAACATGTATTCAACAGAAGTATATACATATACAAACATTTTAGCTGCTAGTATAAAATTTCAATACAAATTTTCATAAATTTTGAGTAATAAAATAACTTTAGAGACGCCTAATTTTTTTTAAAATATACTATAACTTTTTAATTTTAAAAATCTATAGATTTATACATTGATATTAGGAAAATAAGTACTATTAACACTATTTAGTATTTTTGTAAGTAATAAATATTTATAATAAGTATTACTAAAAGTATTTAGTAATGTATAATATTTAGTAATAAATATTTTTTTAGTACAGAAATTTTTTAGTAATTATGTTATTATGATGGGAATCAAAAATATAAGGAAAATATACAAGAAAAAATTCTGAGATTATTGACAATGGTTTTTTTTATATATATATCTATCTATATGTAGGAGTTACGAAAATAAAATATCTAGAAAAGAAATTTAAGAAAAATTTAATGCTTAAATATACCAATTAAAAGAATTAGGATTTTATTCTCAACATTATTTTATTATTTGTTTGTCATCTTTTTTGCAGAAATTTCGTTTTTTTTTTTAAATTTTGACTGACATTCTTTTCAAAAAAAAAATTTAATCCAACAGTTATTTAAAATTTATCTATTTCTTGGAACTTCTTATTTTATATTTTTTAACGAAAAAAAAAAAAAAATTAAGAAAGATATAATAAATAAATAATAGCATAAAATTGTCTTGTTCGATTTTTAAAATTACATCTATTCATTCATAAAATTTTGAACATTCTTTTACAAGAATGCATGAAAAGTATTTTACTTTCTTAGCATTTAATAATTCGAAATTTGGACTCGAATAAAATTAATCATCGACTAATAGGCGAAAAGAATGGCAAATATTCGAACAAGTTGTAAGGGTCTATCTTCATCTAAAAAGTACAGATATTACAAAAATAAACATCACCAGAAAGTATTATTTACTTACATTTAAGAGGATGTCATCTTTATTTGCGAAAAGAATGTATTTTTTGATTAAAATATACTTTTATCGGCATGTTACCTTCATCGATGCTAGGAATTAACATTCTCAATCAAAACACTGATATTTTTTCCCTCTGGTGATGTAGCGCGCCCTCTATCGATGAATTTCGAAACGAAATTGTACAAAAAATTATTTTTTTTTTAGTTTAGCTTTCTACTTTATCTTTGTTCTTTGATCAAGCTATTTTTATATTAGATAAATATTAAACATATGAAATACTTCTTTATGCAAACAGATTTTAAATATTTATAGTAAATTTTACTTCTAAATATTTAATTTCAAATTAAACTTTATTTAATTAAAGATATATTTTAGATATATTTTATATACGATATATAAATTATAATCTTATATTTATTATTAAAGATTAATTTTAATTAAATAAATAAATTTGTAAAAATATATTTAATTTTATTTATTGAAATTTTTTATTAATTTTTTTAATTAAAGATTTTATTTATTTTTAATAAATTATATTTTTAGCAAATTTTATATAAAAAAATTATAATATGCATTGAGGAATTTTATTATTAATTGAGATTAATAGCATGGCGTTATAATTTACAGTTCTGTTACATCTTCTTGAAATGCAATTACTGTAAAATGTATCATTTTTAATAAATGGGAATGGGATTATACATTTGTTTTTATTTTTATTTAATTATTATTTTTTTTAATTTAATTTAATTTTATTTAATTATTTTTAGTTTAATTTAATTTTATTATTTTTTAATTTAGTTTAATTTTATTATTTTTTAAATTGTATTTTATTATATTTTTAAATTTTATTTTATTTATTTTTTCACATCTGTTTTTGCATCTGAAAGAAAAACAAGTAATATAAAAAAAAAAGTAAGTCAATTCCTACTTTTTATTAATTAAATTTAATTAATGAATTAATATTTTGAACAATATATATAAAATATATAGAGCAACATGGTAATTGAACGAAGTACAACATTACGTATTGCTTATTTAAAAGATCCT
>BPLR01004132.1:0-93829 GCA_021605095.1 Caerostris extrusa | reverse complement strand
ACTTTTGAAAAGAGCGATTATCTTATTTCAGGGGTTCCATGTTAGCATTTTAGATGAGTGAAGCAACGATTTTCACTTACCCAGCTTTTCCTGTGCATCAGCCATTTGCTTTTACCTTTTAACTATTTGGCACTCAAGGATGGAAAGGATCTATATCTTTTGCAACATTATCAAGAAACAAGTGTTTTTATTGACAAATATAGACTTAATTTTTCTAAATAGCATTTATATCTCTTTTTTGTAATTTGTTATTCTCTATTTTATACAAAATGATATAAATAAAATAGCATTTTTGTATCTATTTATTAATTAAGCACACAGTGTAATAAATGTATGACTTGAGAAGAAGAATTTCTGCGAATTTTTCAGTATCGCTTCGTAACATGTATGTTTTCTAAATAAACGCTCTCTTGCAGGGAAAAAACCAGAGTGAGGGAGCGCTAAAATCTAGTACGAAAAAGGTCTGGAGATGTTGGTTCCGTGTTCCCCTTTAGTATAGTACACCTTCTCTATTTTATTACTACTCTATAAGTGCTAAACTATCGTAGCTACTTATTTTTTTTTCAATTCCTGTGCGACTGATTTCATAGTGAACATATGAATTTTCTGCCTCTCAGCAAGGCACTGACATATTCCCTAGCAAACTCTGCTTGACCACTTTTAATCTTTTCATGATTTTACTAGAATATCAAAAAGCACATGTGCCTTAAACATTTCTGCAATTTCCTTCTTTCAACACGAGGCCTATCCGTTCGACGTTTGCTCCATTTACAGTACCCGTTTCTGCAAAATTTCGAATAGTCAACTGGGTGATTTATTTATTGTTTTCTGATTGCCTTTTCCGACTTCACTATGCACCGCAAATTCAGACGGAGTTTTCGTAAATGTAGTCGATGATGATATTTCTGTCCTATAATGACAACGACAGACAGAAAGAGGGCGGCCTTTTTTTCAATTCCTTCTATTAGCTCACACTTATCTTGTTCAAATTTTCAATCGTTCATATAATACTTTTTATTCATCCACTCCAGTTCAAATACATTTTTTTGGAACTTGTAGTGGATGACAGTGGATGTGAATACAGTTCTTTCAAATATTAATTCATTCATTAAATTGAATTAATTAATTTTAGTTTTTAGATTTTAATTGCATATAGTTTGCTTATGTTGCACCAATAGATGGCGCCAGATAAATTAAAAAAAATGAATGAAAACTATTTATAAATGACTTTCTGCAATAGAGTGAAAAAAAAAAGTAGGAATTGACTTTAAAAATTTTTTTCTAATATTACTTGTTGATACCCCTTGTCAGAAAAATTAAAATAAATTATGTAGATTGGACGCATGGCACTATCTGTAGAACGTGATTTGTTCATACAAGTATGTGTGTGTATATATATATGAATACAAAGTATGTGTGTAAAATAATACAAATATCAAAAGAGAAAAAGTGTATTAGAAACACAATCAATTTGTTTGCATAGCAATATCCTTCACTTCTTTTTTAGCAACCTATATTTGCACAACAGTATTCGCAGATTATCGTGTCCTTCATAAAATCGCATAACAAAACCACATTAAAATTCTATACACAAAACCCCGAAATGCCTCACATTCGTTTTTTATTCCTTCTATTAGCAGAATGCTAATGAATGCTGTCACATGGATTAAATGCAAGTTGGCGCTTTCATCTGTTCAAAAGTTGCAGCTAAAATCTTCTACCCTGCGTTAGAACTCAAGGTGCGAATGCAGTAAGAAAAAAAAAAAAAAAATAATAATAAGGAAATCTTATTTTGAGCGCACTAGAGTAGTCAGCTTCTGGAGACATTCGAAACCCGCGGCATGTCTGAGCTCGCGACTGATCACTGGAAAGTGAGAGATTAAATTCAGTTACGGTTTCCGAGAGGCCCGCACTCCAAAACTCATTTCCGGTTGAAGTGCCCGAACTCGATTCAATTATTCGTCCCGGCTGAAAATCGTGTTACGGAGCGCTGCCTTTTGGCTTTCTTCATTTCTTCAAATTTTAAGGCGAATTATTTTCTGGTTTTAATAAGAATTCTTGCTTCCCTGACAGATTATTCCCAACACCTGTCTATTATTGCATCTTTACTTCATTGCAAATTTCCAACGTCCCTTTACATTTAGAGGCTTCATCCATTGAGATTTCTTTTTAAATAAAGAAAAATATCATTTATCCTAAAACTGTTTAGTTTATCGCACAGATGTTTAAATGGGTGTTCGTGTTTGTTTAACATTCCTTTGCATCTTTTTCGTTTTATAACACTCGTTCAAACACTGTCTTAGTTTAAAAGTTGTTTTTGCGTTCATTTAAATTTTAAAAGTGTTTGAAACTGCAACATCTTATCACGTGGTCTTATTTCGTTTATTGCCATCCAGACAATAAGTTTACGATAAACATGACCTTCAGTGAACTTATATGTGCGGAAAATAAAGTTGTATAATAATTAAGCGCTCTCGAGCCATTCAGCTAGGAAAGATAAGAGTCGTACGAACGCACAACGATAAACTCTGTACTTGAATGGCAAAGCCGCTTTACACATCCAAGGCAACGAAATAAGCCCATTGTAGAATTTCCAGAATACACTCTGTCCATTTATCCACCTCTGTTTCGAATATTTGTCAATTTTCTTCGAAACTGAAGGTGTCTGCAGTAGAAATTCCCTTTAAAACATGTAAGCTATCAAAAATGTCGTAAAAGACATGGTATTTTGTTAATGGATAAGGAGAGTTATTTGTTATTTCTTTTGTTGCAATCAGATATAACTGTTAGTTTTGGTATGTAAATTTAGTAAGCACGTTTGGGAGGCCCACAATGCACAAGTGTAAAAACAAAAGTCGTATCTTTTATCGCTATCCTTGTTTCATCTTTGAACTAAAAGGGTCCATTGTAGCTAGTGGAAAATTCATCAGCTACCAACATTTAATAACCATTTTATTTTTTAATCATTTTGAAGACAAAATATTGCCAGAAGAATATTAGAAGAATAGAATATATAATACCAAACATTTAAAAATTAAATTTACATTTATTTGCAGCTAAAATGTCTTTTGGAAAATCGTTGTATGATAGTAGACATTAGCGCCACCAATGGCTGACGCTAAAAGATGATCACCAAGCTGTCGTCGCATATATCAGAGTACAAAGCGAAAATCGCGTGACGTGTATGACCACCACGTGAAGATTATGCTTACGTCAATTGTATATTACTACTCTATGGAAAGAGCTTCTTCAAACGAACTAACGGTGATAATGGATTACTGAAAGTGTGCATTTATTTTGTGTGTGTCTTCCAGGTGGGGCTGATCTTCGCCAAGGCGTCGCATCGTGTGGCCCCCTCCCGATCCCGGAAGCTGAGCAGCGACACGGAGAGGAGACCCGTCGCCTGGCCACTCCACTCACCCCACCACAGCATTCCATGACCACCGAAAGCGTTAATGTAGATTTTGAATAAATTATCTGTGCATCACTGCTTGTCTCAACTCACTTGTTACACAAATCCAACATCTTTTGTCTCGCCATTCCTAATAAAAATCATGAAGCTGGATTCCCACCCAGAAGTGGAGACTCATCCCCCGCCCCCACCCTATCAGGGATAGGCAAACTATTGGCCGCGGGCCTACTCCGGCTACTATCCGTCCTGAGGATAGAATTTTAATTTGCCAGTCCGAGGGAAATTAAAAGAAATATATATTTATATGTTCTATATCCATCTATTTTATAGTTTGATTAAATATTATTTTTTCTTTCTTCCTTTTTTTTTTCAAAGGACTGGTGATCATTTTACTTTCTCTATTTTTGTTCTACAAAACATAAATCGACGGAATAGCAAGCACAGACAGCTCAATCGGTAAAGTGTTAAATGCCGAAGTTCTTTGTTAGTTACACTACGTCAAAAAAGTGGGACACTTGATTTTGTAACAATAAGCGAAAAATATTTAATTTTTACTAAAATTTTTTATTAGAAACATTTTACAAATATTTAAAAATACAATTTTAACATCAGAATTATGATATTCAAACATAAAATATTACTGACAACAAAAATTTCTCTTTTGAAACTTTGTAAAAAAAAAGTAGAAGGACAGCATTATAATGAATGAAAAAAAAAAAAATAGGGATTTTAATAAGGAATGTTCTTCCCATTGGCCTTTATAACTTCAAATATTCTGTTTGAAAGTGAATTGTATAGAGATTGAACTTCTGTTTGACAAAAATTGTCCCACGAGTCATTCAATGCTTCTCGAAGCTGAGTTAACGAATCAAAGTGCCTTCCAACAGCATAAACTCGACGAACTAGCATTGCCCAGATGTTTTCCACTATATTAAGGGCAGGACTTTCGGCTGGCCATGGTAAAACATCCACATTATTTGTTAGGAACCAATTTTTGACTCCAGTCGCGAAGTGAATGGAATCTTACGTCTTGCTGAAACTTCCACTCTTCACCCTCCAAGTCAGAGCCATAAGGAAGAAGCTCGGAATTGAATGCAGTCTGTATGTTTTTGCCTACCATTTAAGAAAACCAGACTTGCCCTTCCTCCGTATCCAACAGCCAACCAAACCATTAAACTCCCTGCTCCCATTTGTCGTGCTGAATAGTATTCCGTCTTCATTCCCCAGACAATGTCAGTAGTGCTGATATCCGTCTGACCGTCCAAGTTAAATGTCTTTTCATCGGAAAATATTCCATTCTGTCCATTCTATAGTCCAGGGCATGTGCTCCTTTAGCCCACGCTAAACGGTTATCAATGAGCTTGTGTCCACTTAGGATGATGTTTCCGTTTTTTGAAAATGAATTTTTTAGATCTTTTAATATAGTTGTAAACTGTTTGTTTCATCACATGATTAAGTCCTGCTTGATTTCTTGCCTTTGAAACACTTCCTTGTTCTTCTTAAGCACACGAGCAAGTTTTCTTTTAATCCCGTGGTGTTAACTTTTTCGGTCTACTAGTCTTTTTTTCTTTTCCATTTTTATAAGGATTTTGATAAAGTTTCAAACTGTATTGGGGCTCACCTGCAACAATCGAGCAATCTCTCTGACACCTTTACCATCATTTTGATATGCAGAAATTTGGCCTTTTGAAAATCGTTCAAAGGTATTCCTTTAGGGCATTTCTGAGAACGGAGAAACAGCGTAACTTTTTTTTTTTTTTTGACAGAAAAGGATAAAACAAAGTACAAAAATCACTATTTAACTAAAGAACAACTCACTAAATTAAATATATTAGCAAGCGTCCTTCTACTTTTTTTACGCATCGGAAATTATATATACTAATTTTATTATTAATATTAGTAGTGGTAGATGCTTAATTTTTGCCTAAAATAAAAAAAAGGGTCATTAAACTAAATCTGCATAAATATCTGGTAGTTAGGAGTAAATAAGAGATATTAATTGGCAAAAACACTGTTCTTCTATTTTTTTAAGCAGTGTATACAAGTTAAATGTTAGAATTTACAAATCATTTTCGAAAGTAAATTTCCCAAATTGAATATCTCACGCGTAGAAAATCAGTGTTATGTTTGCATCATCTTATATATGTGAACAAGTGTTTTAAACTATGAATCTTAGAAAGAATTATTTCAGAAGGTGACTGACAGATGAGCCTTTAGAATCAGTCCATCTCACTTCGAACCTCTATATAAGAAACTTTTAAAAATAAAATCCCAATTTCATTCATCTCGTTAGCATATTTAAATCGTAATACTTGTATATTGTTTTTAAAATTTCAGAAAAATATAACTTGGCCCGCCAAACTTCTTTTTTTTTCGATATTTGGCCAGCGACTGAAAAAGTTTGCCCTTTGCCAGATCCAGGTGGTTTCTAATGGTTAAAGAAACTCCTTTCTTGCGTTGCTCACAAGTTGGATTGCATTTAAGTTGAACACTCCTCTCGAAACGGGATGCAGGACAGAAGAGTTGGCTTTTGATGGGCTGTCTGACTCTCTGCATCTGGAAGCTTTTAGTCTCTGGTGGGAATACAACTTGAGAAGTCGTCTAACAATTAAGACATAAACAAAACGGGTTGTATATTATTTATTAAATCAAGCTCTTTTTATTAAAATTCTGGATCTTAATAGGCGCGGCAATCGATTTCTGACACGTCGACTGAGAAATTGAATGGCAAGTTCTGAATAAAAGTTGTATAGAAAGTTTGAAAAACAGCTTCATAACTCGGGGAGGGGTGCTCTTTTCTAGCAAAATTTAATCAAGGGTTTTGTGTACAGACGGCTTACATTTTTCTCGAGCTTTTATGAAGTATTCTCGTTTAGAGGGAAACAGTGATGGAATTTTCGGTCTTAAAATCTTGATTTATTTCTGATGAAACTTTCTCCCTGCAACCATGCCAAAAATTTCTCCTTTGTAAACACCGATAGTAACATTTTCCTTTTAGAGCGCATTCCTTGCATTTGTCGGTGTGTAAAATGTTTGCACGAACTCCTTGCAGAGAAATATTAGAATGCGTTGACTATGCTCCCACAGATTCACCTTATTTTTTGTTGCATACATTTATTTATCACCCCTTGTTGGAGCTCTTCCAGCATGAGTAGCTCACCCCTACAGCCGCTGGAATGGACCATCCGTTCTTTCTGCCATATACAGGATTTATTCAGAAGGAAGGAGCAGGTTTTAAGTGTTTATTTCCACTGAACAGGCCAATTGACAGGGACACACATCCATGGATAGAAGAAAATTCAGAGTTGCTTTACACATTCAGCGTCTGCACCATTTATTGTGCGACAAACGTAGACTGGATGCATCTGCTCCTTCATTTTGAGGGGCCTGAATGGCCGAGTGGCTAGCGCTCTGGCGCTGGGTACCACAGGCTTCGGGTTCGAGTCCCGGTGGTGCCATGGATGTTTGTAGTGGTTCGGAATCCACTTTAAACCGTAGGTCCTGATCTATTTAGCCTAAAGTGTGCACAAGATGTCAGTAGAGTGACAAACCAAACCTTCATTTTGAAGAACCCTGTAGTCCATTTCTTCAGTTTTATTTTTAAACATTTTTTTAATTTGGAATGTCGCCGTCCTAACCAAGTTGAGTCTCTCATCTCTGCTGTGTGTTACACAGCATACGCAGAGCTCTTCCTTGGTAAGCTATTGTGTAAGACTATTCAAAATGAAGGAGCGGATATCTGCTAAAATCTGCTCCTTCATATTGAGTAACCCTGTTTTGCGTCGGCTGGAAAACACTCAGCAAAGGGCATTGAATGTCTGGGAACTAGGTATCCGTGCAAGCAAGTGCAGTAAGGCTTTTTCCATCTTTGTATCTGTTTGTGAAAATTATAGTGTACCATGAGGTAATAGAGAGTTTTTGCATAACGTTTTTTATCGTCCGATATTTTTTCTTCCCAGCGAGCATGTTTATAGGAAACATTATACTATTGCGCATGAAGATCTGCACTACTGAGCTACTGAGCGCACTAGGAAGAAAAAATATCGGACGATAAAAAAACGTTATAAAAAACTCTCTAATATTGCAGATGAAGTAAAACAGAAAGTGCAAAGAAGGGATGACCAGGATGTCCTATAAAAGTAAGATTGTCGATGAATGCTGAAGAGTCGCCGACTGTAAAGAGGTCTCTACGCCCCGCAGGTAGAAATGTGCGGCATTTCGGACCGATACCAACGGGGACGATACAGTGATCATCTTTAATGACAATGCGAATGTGTAACTGAAGAATATCGCCACAAGCGATGGTTCAGTGTCAAATGACAACCACTTGTTCTGTAAGCAGAGGTGCCATCCCCCAAGTTGGGACTTTTCAATGGTGCCTTCAATAATTTTCCGCACACCAATGCTACATTTTTCAAACAAAATTGGTTCTCTTTTAAGGATACACAGGCAGTTCCTTTTGAAGACAAAAAAAAAAGTGTAACAATTCTCTGTTCATATTGAATTGGATTAAAAAGTTAACTTTTTAGTTATTAAAAAAAAAGGCATACATTGTTCTGTGTTTAGTGCGCTATTTTTCTCAAAAATTGAGGGAAAGTTTTTTAATTGAGCACATAAAAGGAAACAGGTTTTTTTCCTGTAAAAAAGATTTTTAAGAATCCGTAGTGGATGCAGTCTCCGTAAACGTAATGGACCCTGTTTTGAAAAAAATATGCGTGATTAACCACAAATGAAATAAAAATAGCTGTAATATATGCAACAGTTTGAAAAAATAATAAATATTAATAACGAAAAGTTTAAAAAGCTACTTTATGCAAGAATAAAAAAAATTGTAATAATTTCACCTTTTTTTTTTTTTCGTATTAGTATCTCTGCGGTAGTGACATTAGCATTAATGTCTGAAATAAAGAAATGCGATCCCTCGTGCCTTAGACGCCGTCAAAGTCGACACACCTGTAACAAATACACTTAGGTTCGTTCCCACCGAGGCGTGAGGCGGCGACGCGTCACGCGGCAGGAAGAAAAATTCTTTCGACCCGTTCACACCGAAACTTCAGAAATAACTTCACGCCTAGTGAGATTCCGGTTACTTCTACTGGATGGAATATCTGCTATTGGCTCAATCCAAGTCACATGACGCGGCAAGCATTTGGGAGTTGAAAGTGGGTCAACTCGAAGCGGTGGATTTCGACCGGTTTCAGGCGAACGCTTTGAGGCTAGTGATTGGTCAACGCCTCACGCCTCTGTGGGAACGAGCCTTTAGAGTACTTTTACAGGCGTGTCGACTTTGACGTCGTCTAAGACATGAGGGATGACATTTCTTTGATTCGAACGCTTCCTACAGCAATGGGCTCTCGAGCATAGAGTAGTCATAAAATAGAGTGCTTCCCGCTTTCAAAAGGAATAGAAAGTTGGGGAAAACATCTTCCCTCCTTTTCGTACTAGAGTAAGCGCTGGTCTGCGCTTGGCTCCTTTTCCACTCTCACGTTTATTCAAAGAAAGTAACACATGTTATGGGGCGATTCGAACATTCTTCTTCTCAAACTTATTCTTTATTCAACTGTGTATTTATAAATAGATACCAGAAATATCGCTTTGTTTACGATTCTGTTCATTTTGTATAAAATGGAATAAAAAATTACGAAAAGTTTATACAAATGAATATTTTATTTTTAAATCATTTGGGTGGGAAAGTTTATGAATAGAAGATGAATGCCTAGTATTTAGAAAATTTAAATGTACATTTATTGACAACTGAAGAAAATTAACTTCAAAAGATCATTATTATCATTGTATGTCAGTAGACCTTTTCTATCCTTCTCTCCAAGATCTCCGATAGATTAGTACTGTCCGACAGTAAAAATTTTATCCCAAAATCGCCTAGCTTTCGCCATATTTTAAACTAAAGTTGCAGTTTGATATTAAGTTGTAAAAGTAAAAAAGTTTGTAAAATTTGTAGTTTTGTTAAAGTTATAGTACGATCCAAAGTGAAAGTCACATGAGATGTATGATCGCATGAGATGTATGAATATGTTTTCCCCGAACTAGCAGCCCAGATGCGCCTAGATCCTATTAATATTCTGTGTACTGACTAATTAAGAAGTCAGTACACAGAATATTAAGTCAATACAATTCAAAAGTAAATTCATTTAATTAATTACGGTTGATTTTATTAAAATTGATTATTGATTTATTTTCAAGCCTAAAGGTATATTATTGACAACATCTTTATATGTTTTAAGACATATAGATGCATAATGGAACACAAATCTTTTATTATATCTTTTCTGTTCGTTCTCATTTCAGGAGGGCAGATTTCCGAAGGAAGGGATCACTATTTTTTTCTGAAAAGGGGGCTGGGAGGAGGAGGTTGTAAGCACGACCCAATGTGTTGCATCTCCCGAACAGCGTTCCCATTGTTTCAGCAGCGGGGGCGCCCTCTTAAAAACGGACCCGCAATCGATAGCGTTCATTAGATTCCTCATCTCGCAGAGAGAGTTTTTTTTCTTTCTTTTCACTGCTGCAGGGCGGTCGAAATTAGTAACAATTTATTTTCTTCTATCTTGTTTGCATTTTTTTGTCATCTTGTTGTGCTGCTGTTTGGATTCTAATTAACGAAGGACGAAAAGTAATTGTAATTTTTAATGAAGTATCGATGGGTGATTTTTTTATTGGAATTGGTGATTCTTGAGTTTTTGACTATTTCTCAGCGCCGGAAAACTATTTCTCAACACAATTTTGAGCGACACCCTTGGGAAGTAAAATGAATGCCGTTTCCTCACCTCTTTAAATAAAATGGGAGAGTATTCTAACTTGCAGATTTAACATTTTTAAACCGGCAGAGACATGGGAATTTTCCATTCGGCTCGTTTCTAACTAAATTTTTCCAAGTGAAGAGGACAAGAAAGCTCATTCACACATACCCCGAAGCATAAGGTCGTTTTCCAACAACTTAGCCTGCTTTAGCTCGATAAATGGAGTATTTCAGACGAATTGCCCGGGATCGCATGTTGGGTTCGGAAGGCGCCTCCCTTATTTACGGAAACCAAACGCACTCTTCACCTCCGGCCTCGTATCATGAGGTGGAGGATACTGGTTTTCGCAGATAAATACTTATCCAGAACCAGAGCCGGATTTTCGTATAGAGGCTAACTAGGCTTCAACCTAGGGCCTCAAGATTAAGAGGGGCGATAAATGCCCAAATAAGTGTTCTCGCCTTTTTTTCTGCCACATTTTTTATAAAGATGAGTACATATCACAACAAGTTTAATTTAACATGTTGATATATATTACAGTAATGATGTATTTTAATATATCTTATGTAATTTACAAACTTAAAAATGGGAGGCGAAAGGGCCTCATAAGTGGAATAGCCCAGGGCCTCTTTTCATCTAAATCTGGTCCTGTCCAAAACTCACCATCATGGAATAATTGCTTTGGAATGGTAGGTGCAATGCGGTCGACACTTCTCGGGTTTGAAGATCTGATTTGAAGAATGCGATTTTGTACGTGCACGTTGTATTAATTTGTCAAAACTAGAACCTCATTCCTACGTTGCAGAGCGTCAGTCGCGTTGCCATAGCAATGTACTCTTCACCAGAGTGTTGCCAACCATTTCGAAGTAATTCCGTCGATTTGAAAATGAAGCCGAAGAGGAATCTTTCAAAAGACAGCGAAGAATCTTCAGATACGAACAAAGGGAAAATTCTAAACAGTGACGCATGAGATGATCTTGTAACACCCGTCGACAGTGAAGAGGCTTTCCCCTCACAAGAAATTAAAACGAATTCTCAAAGAGCTGATTCTGGAATGGAGACCGATCTATTGATGGAAAACTCTACTGTCCTTTCCGCGAAACTTTTAAAGAGTTGCTTCAATCAATGTCCCAAGCAGAAATCGCCAACTTTAAAAAAAAAAAATGATAATAGTGTTACCTACTTATTGCACAGGCTTCAAAACCCTTTCCGGTAACATTTTTCCGCTTTGAATAGCTTTTCTTAATTTGAAACGACTATTCACTATTTTTTCCACAGAAAGCTAACTTTGTGGAACTTCAGCTCGAGCACAACTATGAGGTGGACTCTCTTTGGGGTATGTGGGAAAGTGGCAGTTCTGTATGCATGAATTAGGATGGCGTGAATAACCCATAAAAACTTTGGCGAAAACTGAACTGGAAAATAATTATTCTTCATAATCATTTCTAATTAATGATTTATTATTTTTATTTTCCTGCAATACATTTGAGCTCGTTTAATTTTTATATCGATAGGATCCATTTCTTAATAGGAATGCACATAATCAAATTAGGTTGCCTTGCTTTAGATAGGGCTCTTTTTTAATTGCATTTACAGTATTTTGATAATAGTGTTGCCGTGCTCGCTTGGCATGCGTTTTAAGGATTGCGAATGTATCGCAGATCATCTTGATGGCTTCATACCAACGCTGAATTCGTTATGAAATTATCGAATATTAAAAAAAGTTAAAAGGGTCAAGAAAACGAAACATTGATCAAGGACAAGAAATGTTTGATGGAGGAAACAAAATAAATATGCATGGGAATGAATTTTTTTTTTCATCGTAACTCAATTTTGTTTGGACGTTTATTATTCAATTTAAAAATTTTGACGAATAAAGAAAATTAAAAAAAATCGGCTGATAGGGTATACTTAAATAAATCTAACTTTTCTTTTTTTGTCAATCTCAGCATTAATGGAAACAGGAGATGAGGCATTGTTGCAGCTATTGTTAAAAGATAATTTAAAACAAACAATACAAATAGAGTTCCTTAACAATGTGAATCAAATGTATTAAAACAATGGTTACTAAATAATAGGGGTAACAAAACAAACACACCAACAAATTTGTGTAAATTGTTTTCAAACGACCTTGTGTGAAAACGTATTAAGTTTGATTTTTTTTTTTTTGCTAAAGAAAAAAGCGAAATATTTTTACTGCGATGGATGAGACTAGATGCGTGAGTCTTTTTTTTTCCTGGTTGGTCTGGGACTTTTGGCCCAGTATTTGTATTTGCATACCCTCTGGAGTATTATTCACTTATTGTTTTATATTGAGCTGATGACTATTACTGTTAAGGAGAATGGAGGACTAAAAGCCCTGGTTTCTGCCCTCGACAGATGGGCTGCTGAGATAGTCACTCATCGTAACGATGAACTGTATGTTGTTTCTCGCAACGTGAATAATAAAGACATTATTTATTATGCTACTAATCGTTTAATCTAGCATTTAATAGTGGAAACTAGTTGAAAATTTTTTTTTACGATACTTCGAAATTATTTAAAACATTATCAAAAATTCCTACCTGTTACCTATAAAAATTCCTACCTGTTCTCTGCCTGTTTCTACTAAAATGATCTGCCGAACACTTATGCTGCCAACGTCCTCTGCTGCTTCCTGCGTCTGTACATTGGGGATAATATCGATTCCCAGGTAATATACACATTCGACATACTCTGCCTGCTTCCATCACCAGTCGATTGCTTTGAAATGATCTGCCGAACTCTTCTGCTGCCAACGTTCTCTGCTGCTTCCTGCTTCTGTACATTGGGGATAACATTGATTCCCAGGAAATATACACATTCGACATACTCTGCCTGCTTCCACCATCCGTCGATTGCTTTGAAATGATCTGCCGAACTCTTCTGCTGCCAACGTCCTCTGCTGCTTCCTGCGTCTGTACATTGGGGATAACATCGATTCCCAGGTAATATACACATTCGACATACTCTGCCTGCTTCCATCATCAGTCGATTGCTTTGAAATGATCTGCCGAACTCTTCTGCTGCCAACGTTCTCGGCTGCTTCCTGCTTCTGTACATTGGGGATAACATTGATTCCCAGGAAATATACACATTCGACATACTCTGCCTGCTTCCACCATCCGTCGATTGCTTTGAAATGATCTGCCGAACTCTTCTGCTGCCAACGTCCTCTGCTGCTTTCTGCGTCTGTACATTGGGGATAACATCGATTCCCAGGAAATATACACATTCGACATACTCTGCCTGCTTCCACCATCCGTCGATTGCTTTGAAATGATCTGCCAAACTCTTCTGCTGCCAACGTCCTCTGCTGCTTCCCTGCGTCTGTACATTGGGGATAACATTGATTCCAGGGAAATATACACATTCGACATACTCTGCCTGCTTCCATCATCAATCGATTGCTTTGAAATGATCTGCCGAACTCTTCTGCTGCCAACGTCCTCTGCTGCTTCCTGCGTCTGTACATTGGGGATAACATCGATTCCCAGGAAATATACATTCGACATACTCTGCCTGCTTCCATCATCAGTCGATTGCTTTGAAATGATCTGCCGAACTCTTCTGCTGCCAACGTTCTCTACTGCTTCCTGCGTTTTTATCTCTCTTGTTTATATTTACTTTTTGTATTTTTACTAAATTTTTATATTTCCTTGAATTATTTTAATAGTGTTAATTATGCATCGCAATAAAAATTTTACTTATGAAATACTCTTTCAAATGCTTTAATTTTTTTTTTTCTAATTTTGTATAAACCTTCTGTAGTTTAATGAAAACAAATAAAGATTTTTTCCAACAAAACATATTTCTGTTGTTATTATTTTATTTTTATATTCATGTATTTTTTATTATTATTAAACAGGTATGACGATATTATGCATTTCTTTAGACAAAATTTTGATTCTCATGACCTATCAGAAGTTATCTACTTTTGAAACAGATTTCAGTATTTCTCATATTCAATTTGAATTAAAATATATGAATCTATCGTTGCACAGTATTGAGTAAAATCTAAAAGAATCATGGTCTGTTTTTCATTATTTATAGATCATTTAAATTTCTTTTCTCATAATTGAGCAATATTTAATTTCGTCTTGGTTCTTTTATTTGATGGATGTTTTATATTGTAAAATCTATTTACATAGAAAGTATAGCTGTAAAGTTTTCTTCATTTTTTATTAGAAATAATTTTTTGAGGTAGTGGAACCACGATGGACTAGGAGGAGAGAAACATGGAGTGAATTCTCTTAGAGGAAAATTAGACTTAAAAGTCTTTCTATAAAAGAATGAAGTCTAATTTTTTAAGCCTAATTTTTCTGTTGGAAAAGTATAAGAGATTTGGTGATTCAATTTAAGCTGAAAGATCAAAACTTGTTGGAAATTTCATTCAGGGATATAGTCGTATTTAAGTTACGACGAAATAATCTCCCTTCACGTAATACTATATGATTTGTCATTAAAGCATTATTGCCCCCCTCTACCTGGGTGGAGTAAAACTATTCCGTTCCTAAATCTCAGTGCTCTTAAAATATTTTAGAACCACTGCTCCATGCGTTTCCCTCTTATTGTCCACCGCTGGCCTTTTAGCACAAAAGTATTCGTTAGAAAGATGATATATTCATTCAATTCCTTCTATTAGCTCACACTCTCCCCATATATGTCTTGTTCAAATTCTCAATTATTCATGAAATACTTTTTATTCATCCACTCGAGTTCAAATACATTTCTTTTGAACTTGTAGTGGATGACACTGATGATAATACAGTTTTTCAAATATTAATTTATTCATTAAATTCAATAATTCATTTTAGTTTTTTTTAGTTCTAAGTTGCATGTATCTAATTTATAGATGGCGCCAGATGTAAGAGGAAAATTTCAACTTTATTTGTAAAGGACTTTTCTGCAATAGAGTGAAAAAAAAAGTAGAATTCACTTATAATTTTTTTTTATATTACTTGTTTATACTGGAACTCATTCTGGATATATTCATTTATACTTATAAAGTAAGAGACACTCCCATCCGCAGCATTGGGAAGCTGTCCTTCTCTGCGTAGTGAATGTAGCATGTAGCGTAGTAAATGACTCATCGTAAAAGAAAATTCAAAACACTTTAAAATGTTACTAGACGTCCATATTTGGTAACAGCATGTTCAAGTGTTTTTTCATAAAAATATATATATTTTTTTTGCTATAATGCAAAACCAAATGCTTTCTTATGCAAGATCCCATCGTAGATATTGAAAAATGAGAAAGAGAACTGAAACTCTTCTGTCGTCTGGATTATTTGAGTGGCAGAACAGGGCGATTTAATGACGGATGACTATGTTCCCGAAATTGTGTTGACTGAAAACGACTCTCTAATATATAATTCAAGTAAATGGTTACGAAAATTAAAGTATTATTATTTTTATTACATCTTTAAATGCATGAATATTACTTTTTTTTTTTTTTCAATTCATAATGAAAATCCATAGCAAGATTAAAAGCGGAACATTCAGAAATTCATTCATTCTAAAGGTTAAAAAAAAAGGTTAAAGTTGAGGATAAGTTGAGTTGATAACAATTAAATAAAAAAGTTCTGCCAGTTTGAATTAAATTATATATATTATATTATTATTATTTTATAATTAAATGTTGTTGTTGAATGAATGAAGCTTGAAGAATGAAGAATTGTATTGTTGAATGAATGTTGAATGAGCTGCACCTCTCTTCCCTCATGGAAGGAGGGAAGAGAGGTGCAGCTTCTGTTCGGATGGAGCACCCGTAGGTAGAAGTCTGACTTCTGCTCCGTAACGCTCTTACAATCATAGGAGACCGGGACCTACGGCTTAAAGTGGATTCCGAACCGCTACAAACATCCATGGCACCGCCGAGACTCGAACCCGAAACCTGTGGCACCGAGTGCCAGAGCGCTAGACACTCGGCCTATAATTAAATACTATAACCGCCTATAAATTATAATTACATTATTTTTATAATTAAATTATATTATTATTATTTTATAATTATATTATTATTATTTTGTAATTATATTATTATTATTTTATAATTAAATTATATTATTATTATTTTATAGTGGCATTGACTCGTCATTTCACGCAGCTTGTTGACATTGTGGGGATTGGATGGGTGGACATTGGGGCCTGTGAAGGAAATATTTCTGACACTGGGCCTGCAAATGCGTTGTCCTTTTCTCTCCGACACTATTCCGTCCGTCTGGTCTGTCGGGTTTCGAGCTCAGCACCAAAAAATGAGTCAGCAAAATGTATGCCAAATTGCAGAACGTTTCGCTTCAGTCGAAAACTAAATTCGAATAATGGTTTTTATGTGTGTACGCAATTGTCTGTGCGCATAATTAACAGAAATGAATAATAAGTAATTAACAAATAATCATGCATTTTGAATCCATTTAAATAAATTACAGAGTAGATGCATGAAAATACAAAACAGGAACCAGACATTGAAGCCATTCATCGAAGAAGACGATTCATCCCGGAGTCACGCCATTGTAAGTAGATGTCTACCAGCATTCGAAAGATCGTTGTCATCGAAATCTGACTGCTTCGACCCTAGGGCACAAAAACGACAGATATGAAGAGGATGCAGGACGGGCCACATACTTTGCACCCACATTTTCTGACGATAGCTTTGAATAAAAACCGCTGTTGGTGTCAACTGCGAGATTCTCAGCCTCCTCCTCACGCCCTGGTGGCCGAGTGGCTGGCGCTCGGTACCACAGGTTTCGGGTTCGAGTCCCGGCCGTGCCATGGATGTTTGTAGTGGTTCGGAGTCCACTTTAAAATGTTGGCCCCGGCCTGTTTAGCCTAACGTGTGCACAAGATGACCGTAGAGCGGCAAAGCCAAACCTCAAGCCCAACTGATTGCGGATTTATAGTGCCTATAAACACGGAGTGCCTATAAACAAGTGTAAACACGCAATTGCTATTCGAGTTTTAGCACTCGACCTCTTTTGGTTCGGTCATTCAGGAACACTTCCGGTCGCAATTCATTTTAAACAACTTTTGTATCTCAACTGCATCCCCATCCGTTTCAGATACTATGACTTAACAGAATCTGCACCAAACGAAATTTCCACGGAAGAAACAAAGAGAAAAGGATTCATCAGTTTACATGAAAAGAAAAAAATCATATTTTTCCTTTCGATGGGGACGCGTAAATTAATTTAAAAAGCTAAAAATAAAACGCAATTAGATGAAATTAAATCATAACTACGGCGACTGGTGGGCGTTTCGTAAAAGTGTCAAATATCCATAGATTTGACAAATATCTTGATACACTCGAGTGACATTCCGAATGAAGGTCGTACATCGAACACAATCCTTCGCGTCCAAACAAGACGCATATCAAATTGGACTTATTCTAAAGTGGATATATAGCAGGTACCACTGCATTTCAATCTAAGTTGGAACTATTTGTACATAGACTTTGTTGAGGTGATACTTTTGTGTAGGAGTCTTGACCTTCATCTAAATCATCAAAATTCTGAAAATAATGATCCTGCACCGAAAACATGTAATATAAAAAAAGTTTTTTAAAGTCAATTTCTACTTTTTTTCACTCTCTATTGCAGAAAGTCCTTTATAAATAATTTTCATTCATTTTTTTTAAGTTTAACTGGTTCCCTCTATGGATAGATATATGCAACTTAAATCTAAAAAACCCTAAAATTAATTAATTCAATTTAATGAATGAATTAATAGTTGAAAAACTGTATTCACATCCAGTGTCATCCATTGC
Source organism: Caerostris extrusa (assembly GCA_021605095.1). Classification (NCBI taxonomy): domain Eukaryota; kingdom Metazoa; phylum Arthropoda; class Arachnida; order Araneae; family Araneidae; genus Caerostris; species Caerostris extrusa. The sequence goes on along the minus strand of BPLR01004132.1, from coordinate 75,880 downwards.
AAGTTCAAAAAAAATGTATTTGAAGTTCAGTGGATGAATAAAAAGTATGTTATGAACGATTGAAAATGTGAACAAGATATATATAGGGAGAGTGTGCGCTAATAGAAGGAATGGAAAAAATGGTTCGCTTTCAAGCAAAACTGATATTGAATTAGACTTATTCCAAAGCGGATGGTACCACTGTATTTCAATCTTACGTTGAGATTAGTAGAGATCAAAATAAAGGATTAGGATTAGTTGTAATGATACTTTTGTGCGGAAGTCATGACCTCCATTCATTCGACAAAGATTTTGATGCACTCGAGTCGTTTTCCGTATAATGATCATGCATCGAACAAAATGTTTTGTGTTAACGAGACCCCATCCAAGCGAACGCAAACCGAGAGACTGTTGTTGTGTGCTGTTTTTTTAGGGGCGGGGAGAGAATTGCATAATGCATATTTTTAAATGAAATTTTAAATAGGAACTTTAAATAGGAAATTTTAAATAGGAAATTTTTAATAGGAACACTGGCCGCATGCGGCCCGCCTTGAACATTTTTCCGGCCCTTGAGATTTATTATACACTTTTACAAAATATATTCATTATATAATGACCAAAGTAATGAAAACCAATGTGTTAAAAATACATTATGTGTGCATCCATCTATTCAAAAATGAACTTCCGAAGTGATGAGAAAAATTAACTTTGATTTTAAAATAATATTTTTACACAAACAATCATCGCACTTGTCAAATAAATATTTTTAATGATTTCATTTTATTTCGTTTATATTTATATATTTCATTTTTAGTGTTATATATTTCTTTACAATGTGCGTTTAGTATCATTAATATTACATTATCTATGTTTCCATGTAATAATAATTGTAAACACAAAAATAATAACTCCTTATGTTTCAGTTTTCATTCCACAAAAATGTCCATAGTGGGTCTAAATCTAATAGGGGGATATATAATTTTATAGGCGGCCAGCAGAGTTAGGATACATTTCCAGAGTGGCCCGCAAGATCATTTGGGTTAGCCACCCCTGATCTAGAAAGAGTTGTCACGAAAATGTTATTAATAAGTATTTGCCTTCTAAACCTGTGTTGTTGCTCATTCTAGGCCACAATGTGACAAAATGTCTGCCCATTTCAAGTCGTACTGCGATTTTCGTCAAACGCACTGATCGCGCACCTTTGTAGCGTACGACTGCATGACAGCCCAGCAATAAAAACACTGGATATCAGCAAACTAAGCAAATGCTTTCTTATGTACAAGAAATACCGAAACATGATCGATGCGCGTCCTCATACCCAGTTGGTGCAGGAGGTCCTGCCAAAGAGTTTAATGAGGGCTCGAATATTCCGACCCTCTCGAAAGTATCGAAAACCCCCCTCCTCCCCCTGCCTGTCGTATGCGAAAAGGGGGTGGGGGGGCAGAGTGTATCTTCCAGGTATTGAGAAAGAAAGGATTGGAACGGACTGATGTTGAACACGGCCGCTTGGAAAGTTAAGTTGCATGCAGTTGCCTTTGTCATCTTAAAATGTCTGCCTGTCATGCATTTCTTTTATTTTTCATGCTGGCAGTCTCCGAGGAAGAAAATTTTCTTTCTTCATTGCAAAAATTATAATACTTTAATACGTCATTCCGCTTATTTTAAAAGGATTCATTCAGTTGTCTTCTACGCAGACAGTTTTAAAATGACCATTTTGGAGACACCTTTTTCACCACATGTTCCAATCATAAAATCATCCATTGTTTAGATACATTAAATATACATTCTATAATGCAGGTTCGAGTCCTGGCTGTGGAATAGATGCCTTCGAATATTCCGACCCTCTCGAAAGTATCTGAGTGGATCGGAATCCACGTTAAATTGCCTAGGTTCCAGTCTAATTAGCCCAAAGCGTGCAAAAAAGGACCGTCGAGCGACATACCAAACCAAATCTATAATTCAGGCTGATTCAACGGTCATGGGACACACCTTGAGTTGTGGCACAGCTTACTGAAACTTACATTTTTGTATAGGAATGTAGGGTCGGAAGGGACGCATTGGGGAACAGACACATAAATTAATACAAGAAAAGAAAAATAGTGTTTATTCACATCGTCATGGCAAAAAGCTTCTTTGATTCAATAGTTACGATAAATACTCAAAACCACAGTCATACGTGGTCGGTAGCGACGAAGGAATGATGGGCGAACAGCTCCAAAGAAGACTGGCATTTGGACATTCGAGCAGCGAGGTCCTCCATTGAGTCTCGCAAGTAGTAGGTGCAGCACTCTAGGGACGGAAGTGATGTCACAAGAGAAGCGTGCGCAAGCGGAAGTGACGAGGAGTTATCTTGTTAGAGGAAGGTGTTGTTGGTAGATAAGTTGTTCCCTAGACACTTTTTACCTCTTGTCAACATCGAAATGTTGTACTATAAGAGGAGGGTTTTTGGAAAGACAGAAATTCCCAAATCGCGATGTCTGTACTGATAAGATAATGCAATAATTATTGTGTTAATTATTGTCTCTCGTAAAACAAGAAAAAGTTGAAAAACGCGGAATAAGAATAAAATAGAGAACGCGGCGAGGTTACCAGCCAGAGGTCTTGACACTCTTATTTTTATGCGAGAAGTTAGTTTGAGAGGGCTTTCGTTCCTCAACGCATCACATCTGACCCAACATTCCTACAAATAAAATGTGTTTCAGTAAGCTGTGTCCCATGACCCTTGAATCAACTTGCATACTGAAATGAGAAATTTGAAAAACTATTCATAAGAATTTTTTTTACCAAAAACAGGCTTCGAAGTTCATTAAAATAGGGGCCTGATGGCTGAATGGCTAGCGCTCTGGCGTTCGGTACCACAGGTATCGGGTTCAAATCCCGGCTTTGCCCATGGGTGTTGTAGTCGTCCGGAATCCACTTTAAGCCGTAGGTCCCGGTCCTAATAGGATCGTAGAGCGCTACGGGGGCATTGTTACTCCGCGTCCGTGGCTTACCATCAGGTTACACGCGCCCCTGGGTAATGCAAAGTGAGTAACGTCTGTGCAGCCCTCATGGCGAAAGATCACGGTCTATTTGCCAGCTGCATTAGAAAAAAAATTTCATTAAAATGCGTTTTTCTTTTGTAACTAAAATGTATGCAAAATAAATAAGTTTACAAATATTAGCAAAATCACAGTTCAATGTAATCTAAAATACATGAGACATTTTTAGGCGAGGAATTAAAACTAAGCATGCTGTAGCTTTGTAGAAAAATCAAAGTAAAGGAAAAGTTTGAAGTGATGCATTGTTTTGAGAAAATTGCTTTTGTAGTAAAAGTTTCGTAAGGAAAAATTCTAGCTGCATGTACTTCCCCTTTTCACCGTTAACATTTTTTTTTACTTCCATTTTCAAAACACGAATGTATTTTGCTCTTAAAAATCACTTTTTAATGACCTGTTTGTGAACAGCGAATGCGGCATTCAGTGAGAATGGAAATTTTGAAATATTCTAATTTTTTTCATATATCTTGTGTAAAATTATTTTGCATCATTTTTTTAGTGATGATCAACAATAGTTTAATTTCAAATGTGCCGTTGTCATTTATTCTCGGCAATTATTTTACAAGTATTGATTAAAACATTAAGCAACCAAGACGATCCACCAAAAATAAAAAAAACTACTTTGTCGAATCTTTTGCGAAAGAATATATGAATAAATTTCTTTTGTCATACAGGAGTTGTTTTTCTTTAGAATGTAAAAAAAAAAAAGCCTTAAAAGCTTGATAACAATACTACATTTTTATTATCGGAAGAAAGAAAAATAAAAAAATTTGAAAATCGAGTCCACTTTAAAGACACAAAACAGAAACACTTCTCATTGTTTGCAAAATTGGATACGGAAGAAAAAAAAAAATCCAGTAAAGGATTTTCAAGTCCGAATCACGGTTTAGAAGTCCAGTTCTGGTTTACATGTTGAAATACTCACTCCCAATGAGTTGCTCAACCTCAAAATTCTGAATAGTTATAACTGTCTCTGAGGTTGGATGCACCCATCAGGTTTTGTTCTCATACCCATGACCTAAAGTTAACAAAACGTTTTTCAATCTTAAAGAGAGGTTAAAAAAATTATGGTATAAATTTAAAGTAGTGGAAACCGAGTAGAAGCCGTGCAGAGATTTAAGAATTATGGCAAAAACAAAAGGGAAAATCTCCACATTTGCTAAAGAAATGAATGTCTTCCGATATATATCAGAGTTAAATATTAATTGGACCTCCATCAAAATATTTTTTTAATATTAGAGAGTTTTTGCATAATGTTTTTTATCGTCCGATATTTTTTCTTCCTAGCGCGCCTGCTCATAGTAATAGCTCAGTAGTGAAGTATTACAGATAAGCATGCGCAATAGGTACAATATTTTTTAGAGCGTGCGCGCTGGGAAAAAAATATTGGACGATAAAAACGTTATGCATAAACTCTCTATTGTTTCAAAGTTTTCATGCAATCTGTCTATATTTGTCTATATTTGTTAAATCCGGTTTACTTCCGATATCCCCAAGTTTTGCTTCTTTCTTCATATATAGAAAGAAAAAAATTCCCGCCCCAAATCTTTTTTTCCTGGTTTCATTTTAGTTTTGTTTTAATAACAATCCCTATTGAAGGGAGGGGGGAAGAATCTTGTTTTTGTTCTCGAGAGGGATAATTAAGTTTCGGTGGGGGAAGTAGATAGGGGCGGGTTCGCTCGTCGCTTTGTGACATCAAAATCGAGTCTTGGGGGGGAGGGGGGTTCCCCTTTATAATGTTTTTACTAATTTCCGAATCGATTTTCATCTTCATGTCCGGATGTACTTCCCATTGGGGTAACTTGCAAAACCAGTAAAAAAAAAAATTCAAATATTACAAAATAAAATTCTTCGGATCATCACTGAGACACCTTGGTTCATTAGAAATAGTGTTTTACATAATGACCTCAATTTTGATACAATAGATTCATATATAACCAAATTTTCTCGTAAGTTTTTATTAATTTTCAAAACCATTAAAATAGCCTGATTAATTCTAAGATATTCTTTGCACACAACCAGGAAAAATATAAATTTCCATTTTTAAAGGCTGACCTCAGACCTCCATAAAATTCCTGGATTCCTCTTTCTTACATTTAGAAAATAAAGTAAAATAAATAATCTATAATAAAAATAAAATAACATTTTTGTCACCTTCCTCCATTATCTCTGGGCCTGAATGGCCGAGTGGCTAGCGCTCGGTACCACAGGTTTCGGTTCGAGTCCCGGCGGTGCCATGGATGTTTGTTCGGAATCCACTTTAAGCCGTAGGTAGGTCCCGGTCTAACATGATCGTAAAGCGTTGCGGGGGCATTGTGACTCTGTGGCTTATCTTCAAGTGACACGCGTCCCCTGGGTAATGCAAAGAGAGTAACGTCTGTGCAGCGCTTGCCTTAAGGCATCCAGACAACTGCCAAGTGTTTGCCTGCTGCATTAGAAAAAAAAAAAATCCTCCATTATCTACGTTTGCTTGTTCTTTTGTTCGTGAACCAACTGAGGACGTCAAACTGGTATGGATCCCCCTTCTATCAACAACACTAATCTTTTTTATGATTACACTCCCGACAGCGTTCCCACGTTCAGTTCCCCCTCCCGCACTTTTTCCCTTGCAATTCCCATGGTTTCACCGTCGTTCACTGGCTTTCTTAGTTTAATTTTTTTCCAGCCTTTCGGATTTTATAACTGAAATAGGCTCATGCTAAATTGACTAAAACTTTTAATTGATACTTTATTTTACTATTCGCAACTGTGTGGAGATGTGCTCTAATAAGCAAAGGAACACCACCCTTATTCAATCTCATCCCGTTGAGGTGAATTTTAGAATCCGGAATCCCGGTTTAGAAGTCCAGTTCCGGTTTACATGTTGAGGAGGTCTCTTTTAATGAGTTGCTCAATCGACTCCTGTGTGCGTGTCGCTGCTTCCCATCGTGGTTTGGAAAAAAGAAATTCTGAATTATAATTTGAAAAATTGTGTGTCTTCATAGCTGTCAATACTGGCGTGGATTTCCTTTTTATTGTGCACATGTAGCTCGTTTCTCTTCACTATGCACTTTTTTTCCACCAGTATATTTTGGGTTGGCGATCAAATGACGAACATGAGGGTGGAAGTCATTTTAAGGAAGGAAAAATGTGTGATTCGTGTATTTCAGTGCAATACTTTCACACAGAGAAACTTGTAGTGGCCATTTTTAACCCTCTGCACTCGAAGTTTTTTTCATTCGTATTACCAGCAGCTCGAAGTGATTTTAGTGAAAAGATCCTATTCACATGTAAGTTTGATATACGCATTAAAAGAAACGCATTATTTATAGTGTTATCTGCATTGTCTCCGTAGCGGAGTCCTCGAGCTTGCAGACAAATTTTCAATGGCTCCGCTCCGGACCCCTCGAGTGCAAAGGGTTAAAAGGTGTTTTTTTTTTTTTGTCCTATCGCGCAGCTTTTTCTATCCAGATTTATTATTATCATTTTTTTTTTTTTTTTTTTTTTGAAATCAAAATCAGTTGTAAGCTATTCAATTTTATAGATTTTGTAAACTGGCGTGTACAATTTAAGAAACGATGCAGTTTTTAAGCAGATAGCCATCCTATAGTACAAAAAGAGGTTGTAAAAATGATCAGTACAAGGAACATCCAATTCAGTAGAAAGCGTATTTGTATTGTAAAGTAGTAATGAAACATTACATTCCGCAATTCTAAAGAAACGAAAAGTTGCGTCAAACATCTGCCGCCCTTTTTCGTACCAGATTGAGTGCCGCATCGGCCCTTGGCTTCTTCGTCCAGCGCGCATTCATTTTGATTCTATTACGAAACGATTCTGAACATTCCAAGAAATTCTTCTGAAGTCATGGTATTCATTGAACGATGTGCTTACTGAAGATAAATGAATACAAAAAATGCTATGTTGTGTATGTCTCTGATCATTTTACATGAAATAGAATAAACCATTGAGAAAAGTGCATTATAGATGATTATTTTATTTTTGAATCATTTTATAGGTGTTAATTTATGAATAGAATATACATATCTAATACTTAGAAAAATTAAATGCACGTTTATTGACAACAAAATTAACTCTTCCTTTGGAAAATCGTTGTAGGATAGTAGACATTTTCACCCTTCATGCCAATAGTGTATGCCAGCCCTGACAGCAGACAGTGATGATTATAAAAGCCACGTGAGGAATATGTTTGCACCAAACTGGCAATCGTGATGCGCTCTGTATTCACTGACCACTGCATGCGGATTTTTCAGAATTCTTATTACTGATAAGCGATGGATCTTCCTTCGGACGCAAAGAGATCGATGCCGGCCAACATTGCTCAACAGTTAAGAACGATTCTGATAAATTCTGCTGAAAACATTCAGTTAAACTAGAAGGTGAAAGTCCTCCAAACAGATTGGAAAAAATCCATCGCCCCAAGAAATTCAGTGAAGTTTCAAAAAATAATCCTGCGCTACAGGCAAAATAATTTACCTGGAATGAAGTACAAAAGAAAAAAAAAAGATCCAGTGTTTTTATAGAAACTGTCTGTCTGAATAAAATGAATTGACCAGAATTTGTCTATTAATCGCAATGGTGTATAACACGTAGGTCTTAATTTTTGTACACGAAAAACTAAACATCTCGTATGGTGGTATGTGGTAACATCTCGTAACATCATCACTGGTGCGTATAAGTCAAAGGGTGTCATTTTTCGATCGAAAAAAAATGAATCAACTCGTATAATTCGCCCCTTTCAATTTTAATCAACACATTCTTTCTGACAAAGAAGTAAATTGAATAAAACATTAAAAATTAGTATGGCATTTCATGACAAAAACGATTTTGACAAACAAAAAAAAAAAATTATTAGAGAGGAAGAGCAGATAAAGAAAAAGAAAAATCAAAAATTTGATTCTGACACCCTGCCGAGGATCCCAAACCAAGCAGTGCAGAAAATATTCGAAATGTCACTGCGAATCGCGCTTCATCAGGAGGACTCTGTTTGGAGTTTCGGCGTTCGAAAACTTCTCAAACTATCGAGATCGTTACCCAACTCAATCTTGAAAAGGCTTCCGAAAAATTCCACCACTCATGTGAAATGGCACTGGGTGCACTTTCGAAAATGGAATCGAAATTCTCACTCGGATCAGTGATCGGCTCAGAAAAAGATACACCCGAAATAATATTTCGAAATCCAAGCGATGGAAGAAGGCTCTGAATAGTTATAATTGAGGTTACATGAGTTCTGAGTAGTTATAATGAGATTACATTAATTGAGTTATAATTGAGGTTATAAATTTAAGATAGTGTAAAACCGAGTAGAAGCTATGCAGAGATTTAAGAATTATGCCAAAAACAAAAGGGAAAATCTGCCCATTTGCTAAAGAAATGAATGTCTTGATATATATCAGAGTTAAATTTTAAAGTATTTTTTTATTATTATTATTTCTATAACTTCAAAGTTTTCATCCAATCTGTGATGCTCGGGGCATTTCGTCTATATTTGTTAAATCCGGTTTACTTCCGATATTCGCAACTTTTGCTTCTTTCTTTCTTTTTATAGAGAACATTATTTTTTTTTCCTCACAACAAATCTTTTTTTTTTTCTTTTCTGGTTTGTAGAATTAACTTTTTATAAAATTCCAGAAGAAAAAAAAAAAAATTTCACAACTTCTACCCAGTGGCCTGTCATACGAACTCCGAAATGTTAGGTTTTTAGCGTATAATCCAAGGAGGATTATAGGCCCACAATTTCGGTAATGGCTCGGCTATCCAGCGGAACAGCGTCCATCGATCCTCGAGCCCAAAAGACGTTTCGCCCGGGAGCCAAACATTTTCAGACGATTCTGCCCAAATCGATTGAACCCATCCGTTTAGGCATTGAAAATTGATTTCTTCCGAACCGACATTTTCCTTCTTACCTCCCCCAACCCGATCTCTCAGCCCCCTCTTCAAACATTTCCGAGCACTTGCAGATGAGAGCAGGAAACTATTTCTTTTCTCGCGCTTGTCATTTCAGTCGCCAAAGGTTGGAATCTTGGGGGTTGAAAAAAGGGAAAAATCCAATTATCCACAGAGAGCGTCGTAGTTCGAAAGCAAAGTTCCGCTTCACAGTTTGAAGAGCTCTGTTGCCCCCTCTCCCTGCTGCTCAAATGTAGGTCAATTCTCTTCAGTGCGATCTTCTTTTCCACCAGTAGATTCTGAGGGGTAATCAAATGACGATGAGCAGCGCGGAAGAGATTTCGGGAAATATTTTCTGTGTGCGTTTTAAAAATGCTTTCGTGGTTTACAAAATGAAACTGATTGTTGAAATGCGTTCTCATCTCTTTCTATCCCACAGCTTCCAGTTCAATTGTTTGGAATTCACACTTATCCGCTATCTATTCGGTTTCATTAATTTTGTATTTATTTTACTTAACCCTCTCCATTTTGAATTTCAAATTCTTCCGTTAACCATTTTTTTTTTTTTTCAACTCCTTCTATTAGCTCACACCCTCCCTATATATATCTTGTTCAAATTTTCAATCGTTCATAAAATACTTTTTATTCATCCGCTCAAGTTCAAATCCATTTTTTTTTTTTAACTTGTAGTGGATGACACGTGATGTGAATACAGTTTTTTCATTTGTATGTACGTATATATGTTGATATAGGTGCCTGATGGTCGAGTCGCTAGCCCTCTGGCGGTCGGTACCACAGGTTTCGGGTTCGAGTCCCGGTGGTGTCATGGATGTTTGTAGTGGTTCGAATCCGCTTTAAACCGCAGGTCCCTATCTAACAGGATCATAGAGCGTTGCGGGGTGTTGTTACAGGGCGTCCGTAGCTTATCCTCAAGCTACACGCACCTCCTGGGTGGTGCTAAGTGAGTAACGTCGGTGCTGTGCTTACCTTAAGGTATAAAAAGACAACTGTTTAAGCGTTTGCCAGCTACATTTGACAAATAAAATATATGCTGATATATACATATCAGGTACATGTCTGTTGTGGTAAGGATGTATGCAATGGGATCTAAAACGCATGCATTTAGCAATGACTTCTTAGAAATGACAGTACGTTGCACCTAATGCTTCTAATTACACTACACGAATCGTAGTAAATACTCAAAGCGATCTTCAGTTTGCATTCAACGACGCTAGCAGATACGCATTACAGCCAGGGTGGGGAATGGACCGACTCCTCACTCTTTTCCGCCATTTTAACTGCTATGATCTTTACTAATGGATTTTGAAAAGTGTGACCTATATTCAATGAATTTTATGAATCTTTTTACCTCCCCAAAAAAAAATCCGCTAAACGAGAAAATTCCGTATAAAATTTCTCTTATCTTTCTAATCCAACTAATTTTAAGAATGAGATATCCAAAAGGACGGGCTGTAGAAAGTTAATTCAAATATTTCCTAAATACTTTTATTGAACACATAACAATGATGATATATATACATATAATATTAGAAATACAGACACAAAAAAACCAGTGTCTACCACGGTACACTACCAACAACGAAGTTCTACAATGCGGGGAGAAAAATTCTTACACCGAAGTACGGCTATAGTTAAAAGTACGGTTATAGTTGGAGTGGTAAAGAGTTCACGTGTTAAATAGTTCAAAAAGTTCTAGATATATACAGCATTTTTGACAGAATTCATTTATCTATAAAAGGCAGTTTTTGCGTAACAAAGTATGTTTTTTACAATTTTAAAGGTTAACTTTCTATTTGCACTTACTTAAAAAGCATTCTCGGATACTCATTTTGCTTACAAAAAAAATCCACACATCCTATAAAAAGAACAATGCCCACTAAACAGGTACCAAAATAGTATGGAATAGCTTAAGACAAGCAAAGAAAAATTGTACATATTTAAGGTACTAATTAATTGTAATTTTAATTAATTTTATTAATTCTACTTATTTATTACTTGTAATGTATTCAATCTTATTTTTGTTCTTAATAATAGAATAGCTTCCATCAAATCTTCTTTCAGGGTGGTTCCAAAATAGTTTTTTAGAAACAGACGCTGTCCTTGATGCTGGTGAAATGATTGAAAAATACAATTGAATGACTTCCTTAACCTTTTAGTATGATGTGAATTGCTAGAGTTTTCGAGAAATAATTATTTTCATATGAGAGTCGGATTTTGACACCGATTCTTTTAAAAGGCTCGACTCTCCACCTCCGATTGCAACGTGTGTTGTGAAGTGACATTCATTTCAAATTGAAACTAATCTCGAAGTTCTTTAATTACATGGGAATTTTTTTTTTCACACGTGCTGTTTTAAATTACCCCCCACACAAAATTGCACAATGTTAGTATTTTAGGTTCACCCCTTCGACACCTGTCCGTCACAACAACAGTTTCTACACAAAAGGTCTCCAGTCAATTTCACATTGTCATTTTAGTTGGTTTTCTCTCTTTGTGAATTTCTTTCCAAGCCACCACGACATAAGACAAAGTTGTGAAGTCCAACATGAGTGCATGAACTGAGATCCTGTAGTTGCAAATATGGGCTTTTATTATTATTATTTTACAGTTATTAGGCAATTCGTGTATCTATCGGTTTTCGGATCATACTGTGCTAATGCAAGTACATATATTTTTTTTTTTTACATGCATAGGTGCTATGTAAAAATACGCCATAAATGATAGTCCAACCAGCTTTCACAAGAGGCCAAGTCGGACAGAGCGGTGTAATAGGGAGGATGGTTAATTTCGGAGAGGTTTTAATGATAAAAATAATTTAAATTTTTAATAATTAAAATTTTTAAATAAAATGATATCGGGAGAAAAATTAGATGAAAAAAAAAAAAAATCAACGATAGCTATTTAACTTCTTTCAAAATTGCATTGTTCGCTCGTATGTCTAATGAGCACCCCTAACAAATAATCGATTCGTCCGTTTCTTCTTTTTTACTTTCCATCGAATAGTTCGTAGAACTAAATCATCATTTCTCCACCTACCCTACACATTTTTTTTCCTTCTAAAAACTACTTAAAAGCCAAACAAATTCCATCCCTAATAATAAAGTCAAAAGTTTTAAAAATTTGAAGTTAAAATAAAAATTTAATGAAATAACACTAATATTTTTAAATAATTAACAAACATATGCAGTGGAACCTCTTTAAGTCGAACCTCGATAAGTCTAAACCTCCAAAACTCGAAAAATTTTTTTGTTCCCTTCCCTTCAAGCCCCAAAACCTCCATGACTCGAAATTTCAACCCTCTATATGTCGAAATAATGAGTCAATCCCCGCTAGGCATTTTGGTCTATATTTTCCCTCCGTAACTCGAAAAAAAAAATTGGACCTCTGTATCTCGAACATTAGCAATGTTTGATTTTACAACCTTCACAACTCGATCATTTGATACTAATTACCTCTACAGCTCGAAGAAAATAAGTTACCGACTTTAAGGATTTGCCGACAATGCACGCCATTGTTTCTTAGAAAACAGTGTATGAGTATACAGTAAATGGAATAGCCAATTCTACCAAATATTCTTATTATAATTCTTATTCTTATAATTCTCAAAATAAGTTAGAGAGAATCTGAACTTCTACAAGTCGAATATTTCCTTACAAAATCCGCGTAAGAAGAGTCGAAAACTGTATAACTCGAATTATTTGGAGTCTCCCTTGAAGTTCGACTTATAGAAGTTCTACTGTATTAAAAAAAAAAAAAAAATACATATGCATTTTTCTTGCAAAAATTCCTTCAATTCTAGTGGAAGATATTAATTAACATGAGGTTCAAATTTTATTCGGTGGCATTTATTTCGACACATCAGATATCGGAGGGCGAGTCCATTTCAGAAACTATGGTTAGGTGAGCTTTCTGAAGGAGGGGGTGGGGCAGGAGACCTCCCCGCAGATCCTTACGGGCAGCATCGATCACGGATGCTTTTGTTTGTCGTCTCGCTTACTTTCCAAGTTCCGTAATTCCTTCCGAATTAACGACGCCTTTAATCGCCGCCGTTAATTAAAAGAAGGGGGCGCTAATGGGGCGGCGATAAGCATTTCCGGCCGCCCCGTCCCGGATGGACAGTCGTTTGTTCCCGAAAAGGTTCTCTGCTCGAGCAAATGGGTTCTGATCAGCGAAACCAGGTCGTTTCCAGAGCATCGTTTTTATCCTTCTGCACTCTTCCACCTCCTCCCGCCACCCCCTCATTTAACACAGAAAAACTTTTCCCGAGTTTCTTTTTAAATCTAGAACAGGACAATTCTATGAATATATTATTCAGTTATGTTAACAGGTTTTCTTTTAATTCAAAGTAAAAATATTCATACTATTAATCTTCTTCATTGGCCAGTAGATCCATGGTGGGCCAAGACCATCTGCCTGCTGGCAGATTTCGAAACAGATGTTATAATATTAATCTACATAATAATAGTAATGCATATTTATATAATTCCAAGTACAGAAATTAGTAGAAATACAAGATCGCAAATAACTAGTGCTCTACAGTTGCTACACTATGATAATAATAATGATAATTTATAGGGACCTCAAAGCCGAGTAGCTAGTGCTCTGGCGCTCGGTACCACAGGTTTTTGCGTTCCAGTTCCCGTGGTGCCATGAACGTTTGTAGTGGTTCGGAATCCACTTTAAACAGTAGATATCGATCTAATGTGATCGTAGAGTATTGCGGAGATATTGTTACTTCGAGTCCGTAGCTTATCTTCAAGCTACACGCACCTCCTGGGTAGTGCTAAGTGCAACGCTTGCCTTAAGGCATCAAAGACAACTGTCGAAGTGTTTATCGAAGCTACATTAGAAAATAATAATAATAATAATAACACCCGTTAGAGTTTCATTGTTAGCGCTGCTGTATAATAACGACATTGACAGGGTTGTCAGATATCAATGGGCCCGAACGAATGACACTCTTTCGATTCTGTAGTACTTTGACAAGAAATACTATGCAGCACTATTTTTAATTCCCTGGGTGCTATCTGGCTATCGATAACTTTCCACTTTGTGAATGATAGGTTCAACCTTCCCTTTTTTTCTTTAAATATATATATATATATATATATGTGTGTGTGTGTGTGTGTGTGTGTACCAACTTCATTAACTCTTTCATTTAGATCCACGTCTGTTCAAGGTGCTTTCTTCAGTTCTGGCATTGACCCTTCTCTGCCTTTTAAATGCAATTCCGATCCCCCATTTCCTACAGATCTGCGCGATGCTCTTTGTTTTAGAGAGCATTCTGGTCCGATTGAATGGTTTTATTTTCTGGGGTGAGAGTGCAAATGTATCTATAAAAACCAAGCGTGAAGTTCAAAATACTATTCATAAACACTTTCTTTTCACACCCATACTCTGTCTGTCCCTCCTAAGTTCACAAGTATGGCTGTCAAATTTCAAAACCTTAGGAACCTGCTTTTGCATGGCAGAAAAAGAGGAAACCTCGCTGTCTGTTTCGTTTTCATCCACCAAAAATACCTTATCTCTTTTTGGGGACAAAAAAAAAAAAAAAATCTTTCTAAATTTCTTTGTTCCCTAAACTGCAATTGGGCCGCAATATGTTTTATAAATAAAATCTCAATACAATCAAATCAAATTTTTTTTCTTATTTTTTTTTAAACGAAGTGCAAGGGATTGCAATTTATCAGGTTATGTATTTTGTGATCCAATATAGTGATCCAATTTACAAAAAGATTTTTGGTTTGAACTAGGTTTTGTATTAGAAATACCTTAGCTAATGTTGATGAAATCTGAATATAAACTGTAGCCGCATACAGGATTACTCTCACACACAAACTTTTGCAATTGCGTAGATATTACATAAGTCTAGTATATAGACTTGTACACACATAAAAATCTATGTATAGTTGCTGTTTTATGGCTTTGCCATATAAACTGACAACTTCCAAGTGAAATGTTTGTCTGAACCACCTATCCGTTACAAATCACTATTCTAACCACCAAGTGCAAATGCTTTATTTCAGTTAAAAGGACGAAACTATAAAATGAACGATTACAATAGAAACCGCATTGCAATTAAGTACTTCCATCATATGAGCCTCAAAATAAATCACAAGGAAGTCCAAAAATTCTGAAGATACTTAAAGAATGATCCGCTTTCATTTTCTTAGATATACTAAAAACTTGTGTAACATTTGAATGAATTGTAATAGAAAGATATTTTAATTTTTCAGTATTTATAACAAATAAACATTAAAAAACAAAATAAATATTTATTAAAAAGTTTCAATAATTACTCTTAAAAATAATAAACAATAATACAAAAGCAAATATCGTTCAATAATTGATAAAATATTGGATGTTTTAGGTCTTGGGCCAATAAATTCCTTTTATGTCGAGTACACTATGAAACAGTGCATTTTCATATCTGGAGTAGCAGAAGATCCATATTTTTATTGTGCTGCAACTCATATAAAATTCTTTATTTTATATGTTTTTCTGTATAAGAATAAATAGCTACATATTTTTTCAACGCTTATATTAACTGGAAATTATTTATATTTTTAATTATGTTGGAAAAACAGGAATAAATAACATAAGAAATATGTGTGATATCTTGAAGCGAACAATAGTTTTTAAAGTATTTTGTCGCCATCTGTTGACACTAAAAGAACAAATTGCGAAGCATGGTTGCAAAAAGTTAGAAAAGGTTACCTGTTAACAGATACCCAATTAATATATATTTATAATTAAAAAATATGTGTTATTCTTTTGTTAATTATAAATATAAGCTCACAAGTAATTTTGTGGACGTGTTATGTGTTCTGCTTAATCTATATTCGGGGATATTATGTTCCATGAACAGTCATTAAAAAAAAAGTATTTTTTCAAATAAATTTCGAGATTTTATTTTTCTGCAATCCTTTTGTCTAAATATTAACTATTCAACCTTTATCACATTTAAAAGACGGCATTTATTGTTTTATATCCTTCCATTGTCACAAAAGAATACATTTGTTTAATGTGTGGTTTAGAATTTGAGTTTGCAACATAAAGCAAATTGTCAAAATGAATTAATAAAAAAACAGTATTTAAGGCATTAGAAATGTACACTATATATATATATATCAGAAAAAGAAACAGTAAAAAAGGAAAGAAACTCTTTAGAAACACAATCAATTTGTGTACGTGCATACTAATATACATAACTTTTAATAACATAAATGCATTTATTTAATTAAAAGTTAACATTAAATACATAACGTTTAACATAATAAAGTTTAACATAAATACATTTTTTTTTTCACTGGAATCGACGATTAACAAATAAAAAATAAAAAAACCCCTCATTTAGTAAAAAAATATTTTAATAAAATTGTCATTCTTTTCACAATCAATACTCTATAATTTCCCACAATTTAAAATGTTTAGTAATTATTTGGAAAAAACAACTCATTTCCTTATAAAATATTTTCTGATATTTTTCTACTAGAAAATGTAAAAAAAGGAAGGGAAAAAAGAAAAAAAAAAAAAGATAATAGCGATCATTTTGAAGATTTTTCGCAATCGAAATTGCAATTTCCGTCATAAAAAATAGATGGAACTGACAAGAAGAAGAAAGAAAGAAAAAGAAAAAAAAAAAAAAAGAAAGAAAAATGAGATTCATAAAAAAAAAAAAAAAAAAGTATGGACAAAAAGAAGTAGAAAAATAGAGCAGTGGTTAAAAATGAAGAAAACATTTTAACTACGAATTAGAATTTCTTTTCGATGATTCTGCTCGCATAGAATAGACACATTAACGGTGGTCTCTTCAGTGAACACTGAAGTCAAAACAACAACAGAAACAAGCAATGAAATGAAAAATTAAAAACTATAATTCACTTACAATTCGCGTTAAAATTTAAATTTAAAATGAGTTAAATGAAGTAATAAAAGGCTTATTAGAGTATGAAAAAAAAAAATCATTCAATGCTTGATTCAAAATGACATTCAAATAATAAAGGTCTTTTAAACGGAAAAAAAGTGCCACATAACTCCGAGTTCATTTAAGTAAGATCGTTATATGTATATTTAGTTATTAATTAAATGAATATGAGTTAAATGAATAGTAATTCAATAATTAATAATAATTCAGTTCATTTGATTTCATTGTCGTGACTCATGAATGTCGGATCCATGCCATTCAAAATTGATAGCCCATTTAGGGAAAGATTCTGAGAGATTTCATTGCCAACATGGGGCTCGATGTAGAGTGGTTTACAATACAATTTATTGCGTCATTTTTCATGCGAACTGAATGAACCGATCCGATGAATATCATTTATGGATCAAACACCACAGGTGTTGGGATTCTCCTGGATATACCACATCGAATAGAAAGGTCACTTTTGTGTCTTTGACATCATAGCTTTCCTTTTTTGCGCATTTGAAAGGGATTCATTTAAAAATAATAAGTAAAAAGGAAAGGGAACATCGCCGATGACAAATAAGGACACTGCTGACCATTAATATTACTACACCAGCAAGGAAGAATATTTTTTTATTGTGCATAATGTAGAATAATTAACTGTACATTTCATTCCGAAGTCCCACATAAATAAGTGGCCAGAGCAGCCATCTCTGGCTGCAGTCACTGCTCTAATGTGACTCGCCACTGAGTCGAAAAATTGAGATAGCCTACATGGGAAGAGCCTTCCAAAGGGCTGCTGCGACTCCATGTATAGTATATCAAAGTTTAATCAGTCTTCGTAATTGCGGCCTGACGATGTATCTCGCTGTTTTTTAATCATTTCATCCTGTTAAGATGAAAATTGTTTTATTGCTGCAGTTATGATTTTACTTCATTTGTTACTTTTTACACTTTGCTTGGCCACTCCTGCCACTTGACCCTTCTGCCATACAACTCCATCCTATCAACTACAATTGGATAGTCCATAATTCTTAATCGATGGCTGAGTGGCTAGCGCTCTGGCACTCGGTACTAGTGGTATCGGGTTCGAATCCCAGCGGTGCCATGGATGTTTTTAGTAGTTCGGAATCCACTTTAAGTCGTAGCTCCCGATCTCATATGAACGTAGAACGCCTCAGAGCCCAATCAGACTTCTCCCCTACATGCTTCCCAAACTGCAAAAGGAGCAACTCGGCTCTAGGCACAGTGATGTGGTGTGGTGTAGTAGTAGTATCAGTCTTCATAATGAAATGTTCAACAATTATAGTTACAAGGATCAACTAATCGTTGTAATCGATTTTTCTTCAATAGTAGACGTATTGACATCATTGTATGTACAATGATGTCAATACAAAGATCATCCAATCGTCATAATCGCTTGTTTCCCAATCCTAGTTTCTGAATCTCACGAAGTCGTGCGACCCACTCGAACAGCATTATCACGGATGAATATACGACCGGCAGCCCTCTATCTGATTCCGACATATGTTGGTAAACGTGTCTTCCCTTTACATGAGGCACAATATTACGAAAGTAATAAGCAAACGAATGCGTTTCTTGTAAGAAACTCTCTTTGTAATCTTACTTTTTAAGCTCATATCGCATGGGTTTTTGTTACCTTAGACGTGAATCAAACTACCCTTATCACTCATACAATGAGTTTACGATATACATAAATTTCGAAGAACTATTTTGCGCGACAGAAAAAGTCGTATAACTACGAATCGCGCTGTTCTCAATTGTTCCGCGAAATAGCCTAGTGCAGTGGAGCTACGAAGGGTAAATGTTGGATGTACTCACAGTGATAAATTCATTATTTGAGTGGCAAGGTCGGTTTGTTTGCTTTACAGTTTGGTTTGTACATTGTGGGTATGAAACACGTTCTGTCAGAGCATCCTAGCATGTTGTATCTTTCATTTAGATTTCATGGAACTAATTCTAACTTTCACGGAAATTTATGGAAACAATGATTTTAATCACAAATATTAAAATATTTAAAAAATGTGCATTGGAAACGAGATTTGCTTGAAGTAAAGCGAAGCATTTGCTGCAGGCCTCCATGCTTATAATAATAATGCTCTATCTCTTTGATGACAAAAAGTTCCTTTCTTTAAGATTTGACCTTTAAGAAGGATGGCACGACAGGAAACGACGGTCGAGTGCGGCCGTGACACGTTCAACAAGGGCCGCCAGTCCACTGCGGATCTTGACACGCCCGTAGCCTACCGTGCGAGCAGAGATATTCGTAATCTGAAAAAAAAACCAATCTTTTTTATAGTTCACTCAAACGTGGAAATGTTTATCTTATCATTTAAAAAAAAAATCTTGAAACATTGCAAGTATGAAAAAACAGTTTTTCATGTGCATTAATAACCCAAAGTTAGGTTTAGTTTGCTTTATTTTGTCGCTCTACGGTCATCTTGTGCACACTTTAGGCTAAACAGACCAGGAGCTAGAGTTTAAAGTGGATTCCGAACCACCCACAAACATCAATGGCACCGCCGAGACTCGAACCCGAAAACCTGTGGTACCGAGCACCAGAGCGTTAGCCACTCGCCCATTCAGGCCCCCACAAAATTAGGCGAATGTCAGAAAAATCGATTTGTTGGAATCCGTGTAAGTCGGGGTACAAAATTCGTTTATAAAACCATAAAATAGAGTGCGTTCCCCTATTCTAAAGGAACAAAAAGCTGGGACCAACATCTTCCGTACTATTCATACTGGAGTTGGCACTGTCCTTGGCTTGGCTGTCGTTGGCAGTGGCACCTTGACTCTCTTTTTCCCTACTCGCATTCATTTATGCTACGAAGTGGTTCTGACCATTCCTAGAAATTCTTCTTCCTCAAGATAATTCCTCAAGATAAAGAGATACACGAAATATTGTTTTGCTTATAACTCGCAGCATTTTGTATGAACTATAATAAAAACACTGCAAAAAGTTCATGTAAATGAATATTTTATTTATTATTTACTTTGGAAGGGAAAATGTATGAATAGAATATAAATGCCACATATTTAGAAAATTAAATTTACATTTAAAGAAAAGATAAAAAATAATAATAATAAATTATTTCTTTTTGAAAGCCGTTGTAGGATAACAGACTTTTTTCTCCCTTCATGCCAATAGAATAGAATATTACAAAAATCGCCCAGCTGTTAAACCACATGTATTTTGAATATTTATTGAAAACATTCAATCAAAGAAGTGCTTTGCAATACCGTTGTAACTGAATAATGTTTTATTTTTCATGTGTCATTATTTTTGTCATATAATATATATATATATATATATATCTAATATATAAAATTCTCGTGTCACAGTGTTTGTTGCCAAACTCCTCCGAAACGGCTTGACCGATTCTTATGAAAATTTTTGTGCATATTTGGTAAGTATGCGAATCGGTCGTAATCTATTTTTAAACCCCTAAGTGATAAGGGTGGTCCTCCCCCTAAATATTTTTAAAAATTTCTTTCGTAAAACAATGTAGTGGTTTTTTTTAATTTCTTAGTCATGCCATTACAGCACGTGTGCATAAGCAAAAATTAAAGTCTTTAATCGGCTTCATTTTTTTTACTTTTATTTAATTAAGTGATCTTATATAAATCAACACGTGTTGTGAACTCGCGCCAACAACAGCCGTTGCTTTATTTGTGGGAATAGTTTTCATTTAAAAGAGAAATATTTACGTGTTAAATAAATATACGTGTTTTATCATTGTTAAAGGTAAGTCAAATAATAAGAGAACGAATACTGTTATATTTGCACGTGTAGCGAGTGTTAATGTCTTAAGTTAATGTTTTGTTAAGTTATATTCTTTGCACGTGTAGCATTAAATTATATTTACAAGTGTAGCGTGTGTTAATGTTTAGTTAAAGCAAAATTGGCAACTTTATTATTGTTCTAAGAAAAATAAAGATGGCTGTTATTGCGTTTTTAACTTACAGGTGTAGTTGTGTTGTAATTTTCTTTATTGTGTGCGAATCTGGGATTCCAGTACAGTAAGTGTCATTTGCAATTCAAAGCATAAGATTACCGAAAGCATAAACTTATAACGACAAACTATTTGGCGGCCCTCTGTTACTCCTTTCAGGTGATTTCAGGCAAACACTTCCTGCCATTCCACGTTCAACGTACGCTGATGAGATCAACGATTGCTTAAAATCGTCGTCACTGTGGCGTAATGTTGAAAAATTACAACTAAAGTAAACATGCGCGTTCAAATGCTTCAAGATCCATCCGCTGAAACATTCTCAAAACAACTGTTAGATAATGGCGATGGAAAAATTGCTGTACATGAAAATACTGGATGCGTAAAATTTCCGACAGATTTCTGCACAATCATCGACTCATAAAAATAATCTCATCGACCACATATTTCCCGATGTATGCACACAATTCAAAAATCTTGATTGGTTGGCAGAAAGAGCAATTTTGGCAGCAAAAAAAGTGGACGCCAATGGTTTGAATTCCAAGATACAACAGTTGTTGCCAGGGAACTTGGTGTCATACAAATCTATCGATACAGTTTGCGATGCCAATGAAGCTGTAAATTATCCCATTGAGTTTTTGAATTCATTGGATTTGCCAGGCATGCCACCGCATCATTTACAATTAAAGGTTGGATCTCCGGTTATTTTGATTCGTAATTTGAACCATTAATAAAAAACGTTATCGAAGCTAGTATTTTGAATGGCAAATTCGAGGCGAAAATATATTGCTGCCACGAATCCCTATGATTCCAACAGATGTGCCAATTGAATTCAAACGTATTCAATTTCCAATTAGATTGGCATTCGCAATGACAATCAATAAGTCGCAAGGCCAAACGATGTCTGTTTGTGGCTTAGATTTGGGCACACCGTGTTTTTCCCACGGACAACTATATGTGGCATGTTCGCGTGTGGGTAAACTATCCGGTTTGTTTGTGTTGGCTAAAGACGGACTAACCAAAAATATCGTACACTCCATTGCACTTAGAGATTGATGTTGATTATTTTTTAATTGCCATAATTAGTAGTAAATATGTAAATAATTATTTTTGATGCATATACAGCCATTATATAATGTAATTTAAAATATATTTATTAATTTAATAAAATATAAAGGATGAAATAAATAAATGGTTAGTGTATTATCATTTTATACGCCGTCATTATCTGCAAATTTCCATTCCTCTTCCAATCATAACCACATTTCCACACACTTATAGTGAGTTAGTTTTTTTTATTTAACTAAAAAAATATTTTATAGAAATAATGTATACGGCAAAACAACGTTTGCTGGGTCAACTAGTATATATATATATATATATATATATATATATATATATATATATATATATATATATATATATATATATATATATATATATATATATAAGGGATGTACGTTCAGTAAAACATAAAAACTATAACACTTGACCAATATTTTTTCCTCTTAATTTATTTGTTTATGCGTCTATGTGAATTTATGATTCTCTATATTGAGTATGTGGATGAGAACTTGGTCTCATCCAAGTTCTTTCAGTGATACAGTGGATGTTGATTTTATTTTAATGGATTAAAACTCAGCTTTGCCATGAGCTCGTCTGATGGATGAATTTCTAGAAAAATGAAACCATTCGTTGGATGGATGGGTAGCTGGCGGCAATGTTGTAGTCGCTGTTTTTAGAAACGAGAAGATTCGATGGCGATTGTGACATGCGTAAAACATCTCGCATCGATAGTCAGGCTGTCTGGTGGGAGTTTTCAAGGGTTTTCTCTCATGCGACATGCAAATGCGGGACAGTCACCCCTAAAAGTCCTTCCAGAAGGCACTTCTCCGCCACCTGTCGGTGGGCTGTTCATGGTATACATGACGACCCCCCTTCCCCACGTTTCAACCACACCTTTCTAACTGGTGGATAGCTGTATAGCTTCACATGCGGAGTAGAGAAAAGAGAAATTCGACTGTCTATACAGTATATAAAGTACTCTGGGGAGTCGTCATTGCGAATCCCTTTCCTTCTCCCAGAGGACTCATAAACTGTTTGATTTCGATCCAGAGTGTGAGCAGAATTCGCATCCATTAAAACATATGTTTACATAGAGTTGTAAGAAAACAAGTAAAAACAAAAGACATTAAACAGTGGTTGAAAGCTAAAGATTCATATATTTTACATAAATCTGAGAGATTTAATTTTAAGGAAAGCGGAGTCATAGCTGGAGGTATAGCTGAACGATTTGAAGCAGTTGTATTAAATTGACAATCTGTAAAACAATTTAACAATGGTTATATATTTTTACTTACCTGTACAGATGTATTTTTAAAATAAATTCGGTTATACCCTAAAAGATAAATCCGATCACAGTGTTATGAAAGGTTTCCAAAAAAAAAAAAAAAAAAAAAAAAAAAAAAACACTATTTTTCCTAGTATCGAGAATGTATTTCTACTTCAAAAAATTGATCCAAAATTCAAAATGGATATGGCTCTTTTTTTCATAAAAGTTACATTTAAAACTCCCAAAAATTAAATTAAAAAAATTAAAGCCACTTTTCTTTTCCATTGTTATTTTTGTGCTCATTATTTACAGCATTCTATTATTATTTCTGGTGTACGTTTTGGTATTTTTCCAATAGCCAGACGCACAATTCGACGACATCAAATGTTCCGTTTAGGCTATGACGCAATACACCAGCAACAAAAGCAATTTCGGAAATAAAACCGCCCTTTTTTTATACAACGAATAACACATTTCATTTAAAATCCACTTTTTTTTTTTCATGTAGTTTAAAAATATTATCTGAAGAAAATAAAAATAGGCCATATTTAGCTCTTTATCCCCTTGGGCTCGGCTAACGGAACAGTGCCTACTTCTTTTGCGAGATGAGTGGATGCTGCTTAGATGCCAACCTCTGTTATTTAGCTTTAAAACAAGTAATATAAAAAAAAGATTTTAAAGTCATTTCCTTCTATTAGCTCACACTCTCCTTATATATATCGTGTTCAAATTCTCAATCGTTCATTAAATACTTTTATTCATCCACTCAACTTCAAATACATTTTTTTGAACTTGTAGTGGATGACACTGGATGTGAATACAGTTTTTTTTCAAATACTAATTCAGTAATTAAATTTAATTCATTCATTTTAGTTTTTTTTTTTTTTTTTTAGATTTAAATTGCATGTATCTACCAATAGATGAACAACAGATAAACTTAAAAATGAATGAACATTATTTATAAAGGACTTTCTGCAATAGAGTGAAAAAAAAAAAGTAGGAATTGACTTTAAAAATTTTTTGTTATATTACTTGTTTTCACTCTATTGCAGAAAGTCCTTTATAAATAAAATTCATTCATTTTTCAAGTCAGAAAAATTCTCTCTCTCTCTCTGTCTCTCATACACTCTTTCCATCTCTCTCACTCATTTATTCACACGTTTCATTTTCCATTTTGTTCCCTCCTTGACTCAGACTACAACCCAGAATGAAAAAAGAATCTGAAAAAAGAATTTTTTTTTCCAACGATCTAAACGCTTCGCCACTGACGGTATTGATTCCTAAATTTATATCCTGCTAAATATCTTATGTAAGAGACATTTTTTTTTCTCCGCATAAAACTAAAATTAATGAATTAAATTTAATGAACGAATTAATATTTGAAAAAAAAAACCGTATTAACATCCAGTGTCATCCACTACAAGTTTCAAAGAAATGCATTTGAACTCCGAGTGGATGAATAAAAAGTATTTTATGAACGATTGAAAATGTGAACAAGATGTATATAGGGAGAGTGTGAACTAATAAAAGGAATTGAAAAAGATCTGAAACTTCTCGGCTTATACACGGAAATATACGGCAATATTTAAGAAATAATTTGTAAAATTTTATTAAGTCTTAATGGCAGTAAATTACTTTTTTTTGGTGAATATAATAATAATAAAAAACTAAGTTAAGCTGAAAACTAAGAAGAAAAAAAATGCATCGATTATAAAATAATTCTCGGCGCCTATTTCTAACTGGCAACTGGCGTACCGATTACGGAGTACCAATGGGGGAAATACCCCTTAACCTCCTCATCTTAATTCATAGATAAGATTTAAATTTAAATTGGCTGCTTAATTGTTAGTATAAAAATTACAAGATAAAGTTTCAAAATTTAAAAGATGGTACTCGAAAAAAAAAAATACTAAAAAAAAAAAAAAAAAAAAAAAAAAAGTTTAAATTCGGAACAATGAGGGAGCAGTTGTCGATGTCACAAGACTATTGAAAAAAGTAAATAATAACACTGTAAATTCTTGGCCTAGGCACGGGAACTATGTCTGGGCATCCATCTAAAACTTGAGTTCGAAGAATTCAAGCGTCTGAAATAATTCACGTGCTACTTAGTATTCAGGCGTGAACATTTTTCTGAGCCCGTTATCAAGTTTTATGGTCTTTGCCCAGCTTGTGATGTAGACGCGCGTGTATGAGTGATTCACTTGATTTGCGTGTCTTAAGGCAGTGCTTTGTACTGTGACAAAATCACGTTTATCTTCTTTGTTTTTAATGTAATAAGACATTTGAAGATTGTTTTCGCATTTTTGGAAGCGTGACTTTCGTTTAGTTCACCGGTTCTCGAAGTAGACTCTCTGTGGGCTCAGTAGGGTTCTCTGTGAGACAGTGAACCAATCCAAGAGAATGGTCATATTTCAGGGAAGGGGCCGTTTCACAAAAACAAGTAATATATAAAAAAAATTTTAAAGTCAATTCCTACTTTTTTTTTTTCACTTTATTGCAGAAAACCTTTTATAAATAATTTTTCGTTCTTTTTTTTAAGTGTATCTGGCGCCATCTATGGGTAGATACATGCAACTTAAATCTACAAAATTAATGAATTAAATTTAATTACTGAATTAATATTTGAAAAAAAACTGTATTAACATCAGTGTCATCCCCTACAAGTTTAAAAAATGCATTTGAACTTGTAGTGGATGAATACAAAGTATTTTACGAACGATTGAAAATGTGAGAGTGTGTGAGCTAATAGAAGGAATTGAATAAGAGGTTGGTCGAAAGCTTGAAGAAGGTTGACTAGAAAAGAAAAAATTTAGAAAATCTATTCGTCGACATTTTAAAGACGACTACTTGCCCATCTATTTGCAAAATCAGTTTCCTACCGTTTATCGTGGATTACGAAATGTGACACAAGAGTTTTTTAATTGCATTTTCTTCTTCTTATGCGGCTTTAATGCAAATTTCTTAACAGGAAAAGAAATAGGACTGCAAATAGAGAAGAATTAATTATTTCTGAGGGATGTTAAGATTATTTTTAATGCTATTCGTAATTTTTTATTTTTGTATTATCCTTCGTTACCTTAATTCTCTGCTGTAGTACAAATGTTGATAGGGTTGATTTTAACATATAATTTTATAATTATAAGCTTTAAGGTGTATTATTGGAACTTATTTAGTAACTGTGTTTTAAGACATAGGTAAATAGATAGACACATAAAAGAAGGCATTTTTTTATTATATCTTGTTTGTTCGATTCAAAATGATAGATTTCCAAGGTGTACAAAGCTGAGTGTTTTGCTTTTTCAGAAAATGCGACTGTGGGACAAGTAAGTTTGGGAACCAGTGGTTTAATGCACGAAAAATAAATTAATAGTTTAAAAAAAAATAAAAAACACGCTTTTAGAATTAATCAAACTAAAAAGTAAAAAATAATTGTTAACATAAGAATGAAATGACTGACGAGAAAATGAATGTCACTGTTCTAAAAGCGTGGCGTGCTCCCAAAGTGTCAGTTACAAAACAAACAAACAAACATAGGGAAACTAATATAAAAGCTTATTAAAAAGAATCAACTGTTTTCGTTCTGAAAGATGTCTGTAAATGTTCTTTGCAGCTTATATAGTGTGTATCAGAGAAACAGATCTCCAGGGGGAAAAGTGATGCGCCGATCAAGATGACTTTTCAAAATCTGTGAGATTTAATCACTCATCCTGGCGATCCTAATCATGGTGAGATAAAAACTTATCAAACTATTTTAGTGTCGTCGGTCCTTGATAAGTCTACAGCGTTTAAATTAAATCTGATCGCTTAAAGTAGGGCAAAATCGAGCCCAAAGAGTCAGTCGCAAACAAACATACAGGTGAAACTAATAAAAGCGTATTAATAACGAAAATCGACAAAATTCAAATGTGCCTTTTCTATTGAAGTGATTGTGTAACTCGAGAGAAAATATCGACCTAATATTTTTCAGACACTTTAAATCTACTCTTCGTGCCGGCCTCTCCATTTAAAATTTTTTTTTTTTTTCCTTTTTTTGTGTGTTGTCAACCCCCTCTTACCCCAATTCGACAAAGCAATGCAGAGTTCTTCTTCTAGATCAGGGGTCTCCCAAACTACGGCCCGGGGCCAATTCCGGCCCGCCAGTGTCATCCATCCGGCCCGCGACAGCGAATAGCTTATTGTTGCTGTAATAAGTTGGGTAAAAACACTCATAATAACTCGGTTTTATTGACTTGCTATGTAAAGCTTAATGACAAGCATAATACGCAGAAGATTTAACTAAAACATAACAAGTAATTGAAATGAATCCCAGTAACATTATAAACTAGTGAACATCCCGCGGTTACCCTCGGTAGTTATATTGGGGTAAAGAGTATCGCATATGTGTGTATATCGATGTTTGGAATGTATATATCCCCCAGGAACGGAAAAAGTTAAATTAAAGCGAATGAAACCGCGAGGTGTTGTAGTAATTGAACCAGCGAATATAGCAAGAGCGCGTACTGGCGACTAGTCTAGAAATTATGGATAATGGCAGAAAAAATGAAAACGGTTTTGGCCCTTGGTACTTACTTCGGAGTAAACAGTATGGCCCTAAGGCTGGAAAGTTTGGAGACCCCTGCTCTAGATACTCAGTTACAACTTGCAGCTAGCGGAGAGGAGGGCTCAAGTCCGAATCCGCTGGCTGCTTTCGTTGTAGTCGCTGGTTTCAGAAACGTGAAGACTCGATAGCAGTTGTGGCAGTGGTGGAACGTCTCGCATCGACCTATTAAAATTTCTGCTGAGAGTTTCCTTTCAAATGGTAAACAGTTGCCCCTGATAATCCTCTCTCAAATGGCCCTTCTTTCTCCCGTTTTCATCTAGGGAAAGCAAAATGCAGAGAAGGCCTTTATGCTGCTTTTATTTATTTTTATATCAAAGTTATTTTATAATTAAAAACTATTACACCTGAATTCATTTTCAGTCAACCGAATAAATATTCAAAATAGCTGTAAATGTCGACTTTAGTTTTCATTTAAGAGAGAAAAAAATTAATTTACGTAAAGTAATTGCTAAATTCCTGCTTGTTTTTCCAGTTGTTTATTTTGACAGTCTTTTAGATTTCTAATCTTATGCGTGTTTAATCAAGCATGCGTTGTAATTTAGAACAAGAAACAGCACAACTTATTCTAAAACTTCTGAGAAGATTAGCTCTATTTTAATATAGCATAAGTAAAATAATTCTTTTTGCATATACTGTGCCCAAAAATAAGACCAATTATTTTTTTTTTTTTCAAAAACTTTTTATTTATTCTTCCAAATTTATTTCATCGCCTTCAAAGTAATTCCTTCCGGACACAATGCACTTATGTCAACGTTTTTCTAATCCTCAGTGCATGATAAAAAATCATCGGCAGGATGGCCTTCAAAGTGCGCAGCGATTCACGTTGAATCTCTTCAATCGACTCAAAACGGTGTCCCCGGAGTGGTCTTTTGAGTTTAGGGAATACCCAGAATACGCACGGTGTGAATACGGGTGGTTGTGGAACGATATGGGTTTCATTTTTGGCGAAAAAGTCAAGAAGAATCAATGCAATGTCAGCTGGCGCATTCAGTGTTTTCGGTACCAACCGAGATTTGACGCGTTTGAGGCCCAAAATGGAATCGCCCGATCCTTTTGAAATTCCAACTCCGTGAGCTTCGTCGGTTGAGGTTGAGGGTCGACCAGAGGGCTATTCGTCTTCAACGCGTTCTCTGCCTTCTTCGAACTGTTTATACTACTTGTAAACATTTCTTTCCGACATAATTTGCTCACCAAATGCCTTCTGCAATATTCTATACATTTCCGCAAACAAAATTGAATGCAAGTTCTTTGCTCAATTCATTCAGACATTTCAAAAATCGCCGGAATCAGTTTTAGCGTCTCACAAAGCCAAGCGTAACTCAAACACTATTTTGACGTCAAATTCCACACAGATATCAAGGACAGTGTCAACATAAAAAAAGGGAAAAGAATTGAAATTCCATAAGCCCCGAGAATTTTAAATTGAAAATGGGTCTTACTTTCTGGACGCAGTAGTATCAAGCCTGAAAGAGGTCCCCTACTTGGGCGTCCTTCAAGAAAAACCCAGGGAACTCCCAACAGACAGGTTTCTGCATTAATTAGGTGGGGATTCCCTGCATATTTATTTCTGCAATTTTTTTTTTTTTTAAAGAAATCCTTCACCTATGAATTCAAGTGATTTTCAAGACTAGAATTGGCTGGAACAATAAATCATAGACGAGAAATAGGATGTAGAAATCATCAGTAATTCAAATGTGTTTGCTCGCAATTCCCAAGTAAATTATCCATTTTGGTCCATTTAGAAGTATCCTGGCAGAGATACGGAATTGTACTGGAGTACGCGGAACAGTGAATCCCTATCGTCTTTTGCATAATTATGCCAATTTAACAAATTAATCAATTCGAAGAAAGAATTTAGTGAACAAAGGGCTCAAGAGGATTTAATAGTTAAGTTAATAATCAAGAATTAAGAAGATAAAAATGTAAAGAGCAAAGAAATCACTTTTTGGCAAATTATTGAATCTTCTGCACAGTGTTTCCAACACACTATTGATAAGACTGGAATGTTTATCAAAAGAAGTCGTACATGATAACATTCCTTCACGTGCATTCAAGTTAACGAACGATAATCTCTGTTCTTGTGTTTTATTTTCTTGTTGTTTCGTAACAAAAATAATTTGAAAATAATAATAATAATAAAAAAAAAAAAAAACAGTTGGGAAAGAGGAATATTTTGCAAAATTTCTTGGATATCCAGAAAAATTCAATTCGTGCGTTAATAGCATGAAAATGTTACAAAATCTGATTCCTGATTTAGATTTATTTATTCCTTTTTTTAAAAAAACTACTTTCTACATGACATTACCCTCTGATAGTTCCCTGCATTGTTTCCTAATAAAAATATTTCTAGTTTTGCTAGCTTTTTATGTGAAAGCAAAAATTGAGAACGGGACCTGAATGGCCTCTGACGCTCGGTACCACAGTTTTCGGGTTCGAGTCCCGACGGTTCCGTGAATATTTGTAGTGGTTCGGAATCCACTTTAAACTATAGGTACCGGTCTAGCATGAGCGTTGGGGGGTAGTGTTACTCCGCGTCCGTAACTTATCTTCAAGCTACACTCACTTCCTGGCTAGTGCTAAGTGAGTAACGTCGGTGCAGCGCTTGCCTTAAGGTATCCAAAGACAAGTGTCTAAGTGTTTGCCAGCTGCATTAGAACAAAAAATTAAGAAAGTCGATGGTTCGTGCTTTTAAAAAATGATAAAATGGGACCTGTTAATTTGTCTCTGCACTCTCGCCTTTCTCAAATGGATATCTCATTAAAAATCGTCTCATTTCGAATCCAAGCAATATATAATCATACAGGTCGTATTGAGACACTCTGGAATCATGGTTTCGATTGTAAAACTTCCCAATTAGATTCGGGAATGTTATAAATAATACAACGAGGAAGGACTTAAAATATCTTCCAAATGTTTCAAATTAGTTGCAAATGTGATGATGATAAGAATATGATAGGCGATTTATTGCATCAAGAGAGTTTGTTATTGGATTTAGTAAACTCATTCAGAGTTAACCTGAATTTTTCTTACAAGATGACGATGGTAAGGATGTTGTTCAAGAAAAAATAAACTTACTCGTCATAAAAGTACTCGTTAGTTTGGGTGTTATTTTAGAACATGTAAAAGCTTTGGAAAACGGCACTGCAAATTATCATCTTAATCGAGTTCTCTCTAGAGTATATTTTGTGCCATAAGGAAAGCATATCTTTCGTAAAAAATAATATTTTTGTCTTATTTTTCCAAAAAAAATTGTTGTAGGATGTGTTGATAATGATGCCTTTCATGGTGAATTTTAAAAATCTCCATTTGATTTCAAACATTATTACATGAATTTCATAGGAATTTATGTAGATGGACAGATGAAGATCACATAAATTTTGATCAAAATAATTATATTAAAGGTTACCATAGTGTCCTTCTCAGAAAAGGAAAAGTAAAACACGAGCAAGGACTTTTTATTGCTAAAGAAGCCTATGTAAAAGAACTACTCCATTCCCTTCTATTTGCTTCTGACCTTTGAAATGGTGATCAAACAAAGCAATTTAATTAAGCAAATCATTAAATGATGTACTTACATATATTAAAAACGGAATGCTTGTCGAAAGTGAAGCACATTATACAAAAATAAGATTTCCGAGTGAAAAAAATTTTAATAAGTAAAAAGCGTATGTAATTATTTCTTAATTATTTATTTTTTTTTTTTTGCTTCATTAAAAGAAATGAAAATATAATTCATTTAAAATACTATTCTTCAAAATTTTAATTTTTTCTTAAAAATTCATAATCTATAAATAGATTTAAAAAAGAAAAAAAAAAAAAAAAATCACGTATATAATTTTTGTAAAATGCATCAAATTTGGGGGAAAAAAAAAAAAAAGATTGAAAAAAAAAAAAAAAAAATATTATGTTAAAAAAAGTTTAAAATATTTTCCTTCAAAATTAAAAAAAAAAAAAAAAAAAAAAAAATTCTAATCTTTAAATGAATTAAAAAAATTCCTTTATTAAAATATTTTTTATAAAATGTTTCTTTACTAAAAAATATTTATTATAGTGTGATTTAATTTAATAATAGAGAGTTTTTGCATACCGTACGTTAATTGCCGTAGGACGTCCGTTAGCTTTTTTCTCGCGCATGCTCATGTTTCCTATGAGCATGCGCGCTAGGGAGAAAAAAGCTAACGGACGTCCTACGGTAACTAAGGTACGGTATGCAAAACTCTCTAATGTTTTCCTCGATATTTTTACTTTTTCTTTATTTAAATTTATGCTACAATGGATAAAAACAGGAAGAGTTTGATGAATCTTCGCAAGAGTTAAAATACTAATTTCTAAACTGATAAGCATTCACTGTCAAACTGAATTTCTGAAGATTTTGAATTTATAAGCCACTGTGTAAAAACTTGTTTTAACAGATTCTGAACTCATAAGATTTTTGTAAAAATTCTTATGAATTTTTTTTTTTTTTTTTTTGTTATTTAATTATCATTAAAATTAAAACAGAACTTTAATGGAGCCTAAGTACAAAATTTATGCATGACGGAATGTTAAAGAAGAAATGAAATTTAAAGTAAAAATGATCGATGAA
Source organism: Caerostris extrusa (assembly GCA_021605095.1). Classification (NCBI taxonomy): domain Eukaryota; kingdom Metazoa; phylum Arthropoda; class Arachnida; order Araneae; family Araneidae; genus Caerostris; species Caerostris extrusa. The sequence continues at coordinate 43,562 of BPLR01004132.1, read as the reverse complement.
ATAATTAAAAAATAATTAGAAATTAAAAATATTTTGAAATAAAATAAAATTATTTGGAGGCGTTAATAAATTAACTTGATATAAATTCAAGATAATATAAATTCATTATATTTTGATATAAATTCAACATCATTTTTTTAACTGTTTATTTCTCAAATCATAGTGATTATTTCTAAATATTTGAAAATGCATGCTAAAAATATCGCGAATTGTATCAACATGAAGTCATCAATTGGCTTTAACTTCAATTTAACGGATAGAAGCCAATAGGATAGAAGAAAAAAATATTAGAAATAAATATCATTGAATAAAAATTTTGAATTAATGCTACTTAAAAATATGTCTTTGAAACATAGAATTCAAAATGAACATGAGGGAAAAATGAACGGGGAGTTGAAAGAAACTTCTGGTTGCGTTTCTTTTTTTTTTTGTCTGTCTATACCAGGGATGGGCAAACTTTTTCGGTCCCAGGCCAAAAATCGAAAAAAAAAAAAAAAAAGTTTGGCGGGCCAAGATAATTTTTTTTTTAAATTTTAAAACAATATACAAATATTACAATTTAAATATGTTAATGAGATGAATGAAATTGCGATTTAATTTTTAGAGTTCCTTATAGTGAGGTTCGAAGTGAGATGTACTGATTCTAAGGAACGAGACTAAATGCTCATCTGTCAGTCTACTTCCGAAACAATTCTTTCTAAGGTTCATAGTTGAAAACACTTGTTCACAGATATAAGAGGAAACAAACGTAGCACTGATTTTCTGGGCGTGAGATATTAGTTACGTTTTGTAGAAAAAAAATAGAGAAAGTAAAAGATCATCAATCCTTTGAAAAAGGAAGCAAAAAATATATATATTTAATCAAAGTAGAAAAGGAGATGGATATATAATATATAAATATATATTTCTTTTAATTTGCTTCGGACAGACAAATTAAAATTCTATCAGCGGGCGGCATAGAACCTTTCGGAGGGCCGGAGTTTGCCCATCCCTGGTCTATACCTATTAGTTTTTATTCAATCGTGGACAATTTCAGTAATACGAATCAATTATTTATATTGAATCAATTATTTTCGTCTGTGTTAACAACATTAAATAGAAAAAAAAAAAAAATCGTGGATAAAATGTTTTTTCTTTTTTTTTTTTTTAAATATCCGAGGGCTTGATTTGACGGATAGCGCGTTGGATTACTAAACTAAGAAAGTTTGATTGAAGACTCGATAAGCAATGCTGAACAGAAAGCTTCTATGTCTTTCCGAGGATGTGAACTATTAAAGACTTGTCCTTCTTTTTAGCTTGAGGAAATTAGGGGAGGGGACTTAGGCATTTATTGTCAACCTTAAGGGTATTCGTTCCAAATTTCAATGCAATAATAAGAGCGCAGTGTAACAAGGTCCATGGAGCACCCCTGAGTAACGCTATATATACTACATGTCTACCGTTCTAGTGATGAAGGACCTGAGATAAAATATTTGTCTACCACATATTGCCTGATCCATTTTCTGTATGCCATTTACTACCTGCCGTTCTAATTTTTCGATATGTACAAAATATAGATTTGTAGATTGTGCCGTTCAATTTGTTGTTTGTATCTTTTAGATTACCAGTCGAGGGAGTTTTAATTTTTATTTATATTAATATGGGGAAGAGAGTATATTTTATGCGGTTCAACAATAGCCGATTGAATGCTAATTCATGAAGAGAAAACGTTTTTATTTTGAAATATCAGTTTGTGGTAACTATTCAATTAAACTCTGATGTAAACATGTTGTAGTTTCAGTATTATCTATGGTTCATTGTGGGGTAAGGAGAGAATCTACGTTATATTTATTTCGATGCCACTATAATTTGGAACGAACATTTCCAGAAGTGGCACAGGAGTTTGCTTTCTGTTTCGTTTTCAGCTTCAGTGGAGAGACTTTTAAGTCTACAAATTACCCCGGCAATGTTCTGTGTAAACCCGTTTTGGCACGACGTCAATTTTAAAGGTCATTAAGATATTTCTAATATGTATATAGATGAGCGAAAAATGTGTTTTAAGGTGTGTTTAATGCTAAAAAATCTGGTTTTTTACCCCTTTGATTCAAAAGAAAGTTTTGCATCATTCATGTTAATGTAGACTTCATTAATACTGTTTTATTAGGAATCCTGTTAGATTTAATAAATATTACTGTGTGACAAAGAATGTGTCTATAAAATTTCTTTAACTATCACTTTAAAATTGTATGTGATTTCTTTTTACTGTTCAGCGTTCAGCCATATTCCCTAATATAAACAGAAACGACTTGCCCTCCGTACATTTCTTTGGGAATCTACTAAACTGCGAGTCCTACTTCAATATTAACAGCAAGCTATTATTATCTTATTGCGCAATGTTTTGAGAAGTTTTTAATTTTTAGGAAAAAATTTAATACATATATTGAAATATTAAGTCATAATTTTTTTGTAAATAATTTACACGTCATGAAGTTAAAATAAGAACTAACCGCTACTAGCTGCTGAAGGAATCGCGTTTTGTGTGTGTTGTATACAATCTACAAATAACCGATGACTTGATTTCTGTAATTTAGTGTGAAAAAAACAATTTTAGTTATGTAAGTATACTTATCATTTATTAAAGTGTTATTTTGCGTCTTTATCGTGTTATATCAATCTACTCTGAATTTGTCCAGCTAAGTTATAAAAAAATATTATTTCCCTTTAAGTTTCTGTTTTTGGTTTTTGTAATGAATTGGTATTTAAATCTTATGTTGCTTATAATATTATAGTATAGTACTTGTAGAACCGCCGTGTAACTTTTAAGTTGAGTGTCAATTGCAATATTCTTTTAAATTTATGTACTTCGCATGTTGTTTTGTAGTAATAATAAATCGGTCTTGACAATTTACCATATGCTAGCATAGGTTAAACTACAGTTTAAGAGCTTCTTCTTCTCATCCCTTGCTGAAATTCGCTCAGAATAGTATGCAACTTTGATTTCCAAAGGTAGATGGCACATTTTTTGCAGTGACATTTTATCATAATTCTGTTGACCAAATGAGGATGAAATTAAATATGAAGGATTTTATACTATTTAAAATAAAAACTTATGCATTTGTGTTTAATATAAAAATTCGTTTAAAGACTTTGTTTCTCTCACTTCTGAATTTTAATTGAACATGGAAACAATTTTTTCTATAATAAGGTTTAAATTACTAAATGTTATTTTTTAGATGAGAAAAAAAAAAAAAAAATTGAAAAGCTAATTGTAAACTGTTTATTGTTTTGCAATTTTGTGTACATTATTGTTCTCAATATTAACATTATGAAATATGACATTTTATGTTTACTAAATTAAAAGTTTCATTTTCATAAAATTTATTAGTTTTAATTTATAAAAATATATATATATAGACAAAAAAAAACCAATCTTTTTGATGCTTTATCGTTTTAACATATTTATTTTTTCTATTCTATTAAAAATAATCTTAAATTACTCCTTACAAAACAAAAAGTAAAATCATAATTTGATGTTTAAAAATCATTATTTTATAACTTTTATTATTCATTGATACATTTTTCAAAAAATATCTCTTAATGAAGAATAAAATATATATATATATTTATGGTGTAGGTTATGGAATAAAAATTGAATTTATTTCTTGAAAATTATTTAAAACTTATTATTTTGTTGTTATAAATCATATCTTGGCCAAATTGTATTTTGAATTGAAAGAGTATTGATTATAAAATAATTATGAATTATTTTTATATTTTAGCTTTCAAATGGATGCAAATCAAGCAGAAACAAAATTTTATCTTAAAATTTGAACATGTTTGTTTTTGTATTCTATTTTTTTTATTCAAAATAAAAATTATAAATAATGAACATAGTATTTATTCCTTAACAAACCTATTAATATTTTGGAATATGCTGACCTTTCCTTTGGGAATATTCTCTTATTTAAAGCTAAACAAAGAAGGAAAAAAGCTGAGTGTTATATATTGCTTTTAAATAGTTTCTCCTATCAATTGTTCCATTATAATACAAAAGTGTTTAATTTTAAATTTCTTTATTTCTGATTCTTCTATTAGTTTTATTTTAATTGAGGCATAAACTAATTTGATTTTTTTTCAATAATTTAAATAACAGTTAAATAAATGAGGGAAAAAGAGACTTCAATATATTGCATTCAGTATAAGTTTTCTTCTTCAAGTTACATTTGTTGCACTTATTGTTTTTCTTCAAGTAAACTGTTCCACTATATAGTGAAGGAATTAAAAAAATAATCATAATAAATAAATAACATTTGTAAAAAAATTACATATGTAGAATTTAATTAATTTGCACCTGACTTATTACTATAAATATTTAATTATTTTGATAATATCTAGACATTTTTATAAGATTTGCATATGGCAACTAATGCCTGCTATGTCTAAAAAGATTTTATCCTTTATTGAAAAAATACAAAACCCCCATTAGTTTTAAACTTTTAATACTTGTATTATATTAATGCTCACTATTGGCACATTCATAATTTGATAGTAAACAGCAGATTATATGAAGACAGTGTGCATATGACAAAATATTAAAGTATATTAATTAATATGGAAGAATAGAAACATATATACATTTCAAAAAGTTAGGTGTGTGTGTTTGTCCCTATGTACTGCTTCAATTTATATCCAAGTACCACCATAATTTTACAGTGATACTTCTTTTACAAAATCTAAATGATTAACTACAAAAAAATTTCAAAAGAAGATTAAGAAAATATCCGATTAGTTTTTACACCAATTTGGCAACTTTTCATGATTGGCGTTAGTTTTTACACTGTTGTACTGTTCCTAGGTAGGCTGATATAAAATAAATAAATAAAACCTACTAATCAGTGAATTGCAACCACTTCAAATTTTATTTAATAAGAAAAAAATTTTATTGCCATTTTACTATTAAAAACATTCCACTCTTAGATTCCTGTACCTACCCCCAATGAGGTCGCTAGTGTTGCAACCTTAAGTATATTGCTTTTGCTCTTTTAGTTTATGGTAATTCAATTCAAGGAATTCTAGGGGAATGTTTGTCTTCCCCTTCCATCCCAAGGCTATCAAATTACGCAGTATGGGAGAGAAAGGAAATATTTATAGGGTTGTTTGTTTAGATTGTAGAAAGTACTTTTGTTCCCTAAACCTTATCTTCTTTTTTTTTTTTTTTTTTTTTTTGTTTCTTTCATGCTAAATTTATTAAAAAAAGCAGACCAGAATCTATAGGCTTGGTTCAAATGTTCTATGAGCTTGGATGAGAAATGAAACATTATTTGTTTTTATAATTTAATTAGCATCATTCATTAATTGAACGAACATTATGGGAACTTATGCACAAAATTATCATATATTAATGGTTATTAGCAATAGAAATGTTTGATTACCAAAGTAAATATTAACCAATGTATAATTTGCTTGAAATTAAAAAAATTTTTAGTAATATAATTTGAATTATGTAGTTTATAATGAATTTTATTATTTAATGTTTCTAGGAAAGAGTAAGCATTTTTAACCTATTCAAATTTTGTAATGGTTTTTATTATAATTAGATTATTTTAATTTTATTTTATACGTTTAGGAATATAATTGGGAGAAATGATTTCTTATCCTTTATTTTGCTTACATAAAGAAAAACAAAAAGTGAAAAAGCCCTGATTTTTTTTTTTTTTATATAAAACTTATCAGTTTATCTCTTTGATATAAAATAGTTAATAAGTTTTGTTTTCTGAAATCATTCAATGGCATGTTATATGTGCTAGGTTTTTTTCCTACTACAAAAAACAATTATAGTCCCAACGATTACTCAATCTCTTCTATGAAACAATTTCTAATTTTTGCCTGGAACAAAAATGAGGTTTGAATTTATAAACAAGTATATTCATATGCTTGTAGATGTGTATGGGGTTTTTATAAATAACAGTGTTTCCAATATTCAAAGGAGTGATTCCATTTAAGTTTAAGAACACTACTTTTATAGAATATACTGTGTTAGTAGTGAAAGGAAACATAACTTTTTCAGCAGATTATTGATGGAAAGAGAATAAGTAAATTCAGAGCAAGACAAGGATCATCATGCTATCATCACTACCAGCGACATCTTATATGTTGCAAGCCAAAATATAGTTTTTATTAATGTAGTTAATAATTCATGGACCATATCAAATGTGCAAACATTTAAATTAAAAATATTAAGCAAATTATTGCCTAGATTTTATTTATACACTTAATTTTATTAATGTTTTTAATATATTAATTAATGTTTTGTAAAGTAATTTTTTTCTGAAAGTTATTTTGTATTACAAACTTTTAATTGTGCTTAATAGATATGTTATTGTAATAATCGATGTTATTCAACACAATATTAGTTTTTTAAATCGTGTTTCTATCACATTCGTTTTATGTTACTAAACATATATTTATATTACTTTGCTAATATTGCACTATAATCATGTTTTTCATTTTTCTTGCATGGACTAATGTATAATTAATTTTTGTAATAATTTAAAATTGTTTCTTTTAGAACTATAGAAAGCAAGCCTAAATCAAAAGCCAAAGAAAATGTCTACTCGTTTCCAATACGATGAAAGTGGATCAACTTTCTTCTACTTTCTTTTATCTTTTGAAGCTTTAGTTGTTATACCATGTACATATTATTTCTATCCAAGATCTTCTGGTCATGGTAATTAAATTTCTTTATTCCTTGCATATAATATTAATCAAAAATATAATAAACATTAGTCTCTACAATTTTTGTTTTATTTTGTAAGAACTTTTTTTCAATAAAAGTTTACTTTCAGTAGTTTCCACATAGTAGAAATGATAAATTATATTTAAGCATCATCATCATATTACAATATACAATTTATGTATCGTAATTTCCTGCCTATAATCCACAAATTTTATGTTCAAAAAAACTTTGGACGTAAAATTTGTGGATTGAAATATCTTATATGATTGTAGGACCATTGTATTTTTTGAAAAAATTAATAGCTAAAAGAATTGTTTTTGCTAAAAATTACTGAAAATCATCACTTTGTTGTTTGCTTATCTGAAGACTGTGGATGCAGTTTCATTGTGAAAAATAATTAATTCTTACTTTTATAAATAAAGTTTAAAAAAAGTATATTAAAGCTGCAGATTGTAGAAAGTAGACTTTTTCACACTATAAGAAGCAAGATGAAATGCATATCATACATCAAATGATACAAGTGAATAAAAAAAAAACACAGTGCAACAAGTAATTAAAATGCTCTCTGTACTTTGTTAAAATACAAATAAATAAAAATTGAAAAAATATATACATTTTTTTTTTTGTCATAGTACTTTCTTGTGTATTTTTTTTTTTCATTGACATGCCCAGTTTTCAATGTATTATACATTAATTTCTTTTTATTATTTTGAAAGTTAAAATTTTTTTTTTTTTTTTTTTGAATTTGTATCCATGGTTGAGACTATTGTACTTGTAAAAGTTACTCTAAATACAAGTTCTCGGGTAAAAGTCATCCACAGATTATACAAGTTTGATCAACGAATATTATGGCAAGATATTGCGGCTAAAAAAATTGTCAGGCATTTTTATATATTTTAATAACTTCTGTTGCATTTAACAAGATTTGATTTTTGATAATTTTTTTAATATTTAGTAGGTATATAATATTTAGATATCTTAATCAACATAACTTTCTAGTTATTCAGCATATTTAAAAAGTTATACTCATCTATGACAAGTGATACATCCTCCAATTTTATCATTTAATTATGGTTAAAAATGTAACTATGTAAAAAAATTTCCTATCATTTTTCCTAAAAGTTTTTCTAGATTGGATGATTGTTTTCGTAAATGTAGCACAAATATATGCCAGTTCTTATAAGATCAGCAAAATAGCTGTTGAAAAAATTATTGAACTTGCTGAAAAAGGATAGATTCACAGAAAAAAAGTGTTCTTTTAGGGAAATTGTTAACAAGAAATTATTCAAGTGCTTTTTACACACTGTCTATACGGCCCAGCCAATTAAGAAAGTTATAAATATTTACAAGAAAAGTTTGGAATAAAAAATTTTTATCATGTCTACTTATAACAATTTTAATTTAACTAATTAAAATTTTCATATTGATTAAAAATTATGTACTAAATTCATATATTTTTAAGATACTTGTGTTATATGGTAATTTTATATAGTAATTTATATATGGTTTCCAGAGGAAAAGAGGGACAGAACTCGATGCAACTGCGACCATTGTCGGATGAAAACTTGTCGTTTGAAATCGAAAGAACCTTGGCGTAAAGTTAAAGAAAGATTTATGTAAGTTTTTTTAATTTGATACTTATTTAGAAAATATTAATTATTTTACGTACATTTTTGATGAATTATTAAAAACTATCAAATTAGATAACAAAAATCAATTTATTTGAGATTAATTGTATTACTTAAATAAATGGGTTTAATTCTTGTAACTTTATACACACAATGCATATATGTGTGTGTGTGTACTTATGTGTGTGTGTGTGTGTGTGTGTGTGTGCTTGTGTGTGTGTGTGTGTGTGTGTACTTGTGTATGTGTGTGTACATGTTGTTTTCAAATTGTTAAGAATTTCTATTCTAAATCTCTTTAATAGATCTGTTCAAAATATACTTTTTTCATTTATGTTATAAAAATATAACTAATTCTTTTAAAGATTAAAAAAAAAAGTAAGAGCTTTTAAAAATAAAGAGCTGTTTTGTAAGCTTATCACCTTTTACCAGGAGAAGACATTTGTGTTCTGATGGTTTTAAAGAACTTAAATTTTCAGTGAGCTAAATTTTGATCACTATTATTTGTTGAAGAAAACATACATTTCAAACCTTTTGAGAATATTTAACATTAACTATTTTCTACCATTTTAGTATAAAATAAATATGGTTAAATTAAAACATTTTTCATGAAATAGATTTAAAACATTTTATTTCTCAAAAAAAAAAAAGAACTTTTAATGATAATTTAGGTATGACTTTTGCAGCTGATATTTTCTTAGATTTTTAGATATTTTTAAAGATTGAATGTTTGCCAAACAAACATGAAAAATCATTTGCATTGGTTTAATAAAAGATAATATAAAACAAAAAGAATAAATTTTTTTTTGTGGCTGAAATGGATTTTGAATACAGCATTTTAAATGATCTTTATACTTAATTAATAACAATTTGTATTTATTCTATTATCTGAACTAAAACATTTACGAGTGTTTGAATGCATCAGTTGTTTGATTTTTCACTAGCATTTTAAGCAAATTCTTTCCAAAAATTAATAGAAATATTTTTGCATCAATAATATAATTTGATTAAATAATGCTACTTAACAACAATCGCAAAGAAACAATCTTACTGTTGTTATTAAGACAAAAAGAAATTTCTGGTTATGTGATTTTTGGCAGGTTCATGTAAATTATTCACAACTCCACATCTATTGCTTATTAGTGCATTAGTTCAATTCGCTGTCTCTGGTTATGGGCAGAAATATATTAAAATGAGTATACAAATTTCCAAAAAGGTTTTAAAACAATATTTTTGGTCATGTTTTTTATATTTTATAACAATGAAGATATAAAATATTAACAAATATGAGTAAAACTTCTGGTATTCATGGAAATAACATGAAGTTCATTTTAATCGCTTACTTTATATTAAAATTTTAAAAATATATACATCAAAGCATTTATTATTTTATATCATGGATGAAATAAAAAGTTAATTCATGTTTTTATATTGTCCGTGTTTGAATATGTGTGACATAAATTACAAGTGATTTTTGATTGAATTATGTTCTATTATAGAAAATTCTTGCTCTTTATTGGATGGTTAGCTCTTGCTCTCACAGCCTACAAAGTAGCTCATTTACAACATGACTATGTTGCATATGATCCTTTTGAAATTTTGGAAATTCCAGCTGTAAGTATAAAGTTTGTTTCTATATTTTAATTTTTTTTTAAATGTTATTTGTATAAATAATTAGATTTTGATGTTTATAAAATAACTGTTTTTGTCTTTATAGGATGCTTCTGTTTCTGAAATCAAAAAAGCTTACAGACGTCTCAGTTTAATTCATCACCCTGATAAAGACACTGGAGATGAAAAAAAATTTATGATGATAGCTAAAGCTTATGCTGCGTAATTTTTTTTTTCCTTTATAATTTTTAAAACTGTGTTCTTTTTATCCATTGCTGTTTTTATATTTATTCAAATTATTTTCTCATTTTAGCTTAACAGATGAAGAAGCAAGGAAAAATTGGCAAGTGTATGGCAACCCAGATGGCCCACAAGGTAAGTTTCATTTTTTACATCTCCACACGTTTTCTATGGGTAATCCATAAGTTTTCTATTAATTAAAAAACTTGTATTATAAACCCAGTCTTTTATTGATACCAAATTTTATTTTATAGTTTCTCCATATTGTATCTATATTTAGAAAATAGTTTATTTTATTAGCATTATTTTAATAAAAAGTAATTTAAACTGCTCCCAATATCATGTCAGATAACTTCAAATTGGATATGAAATAACTTATTTCATATCCAATATGTTCACTAAAGCATTATTATAAATTTATCATAATATCATTGATTGAAACTATACATTTCATATGGAATGATATTTAGGATAGTTTTATAATAATACATAGAAAACATATTTTTGCATTGCTAGGTTTCAACAAAATAATTGCCCATAGTTGTAAAAAGTTACCATGCACACTGTTAAACTATGTGTCAATATAAAATATTAAATAACAGAATTCGATGCTTGACAATAAGTTAATATTATATGACTTCATTGTTGTCATGATGTCTAATGATTTTTGGAAGGGAAATATTTGTGGCAAAATAGGAATATTTTCAAAAGATTTACTGAAAAGAAATTGGTTTAGGAGAAATAGTAAAAATATTTTTAATTTTCCACCAGTTTCAAGAAATATTAACTGATTTCAAAGAAATTCAAATGCATCATTTTGCTCAAAAATCATATAGCTAGGTTGTGATTTCGTGATGATACAAAAAGAATAAGAGAAATTTTCTTAGGGCTTTCAAAGGCTCTGCATTGTTCAAGAAGGCAGGCATTCTTTCATGTATTGAAATTCTGTTTTTCTAACATTTGCAGATAGCTTAAGATGTTTAATCTTATGAACTGATGAATGCAAAAGGATTTTTACATTATATAATCATTTTGCATTCATTTAAAGGATTTTATGCCATTTAATTTTTTTCTCTGTGGATTCCTAGAAATTAAACGGCTAACTTTTTTGGTAAAATAAAATACAATATTCATATTAAAAAAATTTTATGCAATTACTTTGAAAGGAAATATAGAAAAATATTTTGAAAATGAATTTCCCTTCTTGTAGAGGGACATTTTGAGGTATCCTCTGTTTTAAAACCTCTGGTATTCTGTATTGTTTTATAATTGTAATTGTTAACAAAGAGAAGGTAGCAGTTGTGGATTGTTGTTGGGACCCATCTTCTGAATTAATAATTGAGTTTTTGTATGACTTATGATTGTAAATGTTCCATTAACATATGAATCATATATGACAACATCAATGCTGACATCCTTTATGCTCTGTTAACATTTTCACTTTATGTACTAAAAAAATTAAGTAATTTCATTCTTAAAAAGAATGGAATTAATCTGTTCTTCAACAGAAATATTGTTTCTTACTTAAATTTGACCTTCTTGAATGTTAAGCAATAATTGTATTCAAATATTTTTAATAAATTCTCACCAATTAGATTACATTTAAAATATAATTTTTTACATGAAGTAAAGGTGATCCATATAATCTGAAAAATTTTCATTCTAAAACTAAATTAACATGTTTAAATTACAATAGTGTTTTAAAAAATACTCTGGAATGGGGGTTTTTGATAGTTTTGATATATAGATTTTTTTAAATATTACTTATATAAAACAGTAATTTTATTTTACTTTTTGGTCAAAATATTATCAATATATTTTTTTGAATAATTGAAATTTTTATGCTTACAGTTTCTTATAAATATTTTTTGCCTTTATTTAAAAGTAAGATCTTGGTTACTTTTTATTTCAGCCATGTCCTTTGGAATTGCATTGCCATCATGGATTGTTGAAAAAAATAATTCTGTATTTGTAAGTAATCTATTAGGTATTTTTGTGTAATTTTTCTTTTAGAACTATTTGGGGAATTTTTTTTTGTTCTAATCAATAATTAAATTTCTGTTTTGAAGAATAATAATAAAGGAAAAGATTTATAGTTGATTTTATAATTTTATATTTGTTAATTTATTTGAAGAATAATAACTTTTCTGTCTTTCAGGTATTGGGCTTGTATGCTTTAGTATTCATGGTAGCTCTTCCTGTGACAGTGGTATGTTTCATTTTTACAAATTTAATAAATTAAAAATATTACATTAAGTAAAAATGAATAGATTCATTAACAGTCCTGCAATCTTAACTTTTGTAATTAATGCAGCCATTTACTTTTGTTAGTTTGTAAATATGAAATTTCTTTCTTTTCTTTTTTATAGCCCAGTTTAGTTAAACTGTTTCTGAAAACTGATTTAAATAGTGAGTAAAGTTATTTAAGATTTTTATTTTCCTCTAGGGTATCTGGTGGCATCGCAGTGTTCAGTTTGGTGGTGATCAGGTTTTATTAGCAACAACTCAGTTATACTTAAGTTTCATCTATAAAACTCCACATATGATTTTTAAACGTAAGCTTTTTTTTTTTATTATTTCAAGAATTTTTTCCACTATGCTATTCTTTTTTTTTTTTAGTTTTAAATATATTTTTTATTTGCTTAGGTGTGATTATGATATTAGCAGCTTCGGTAGAGTTTCGGAGAACTTATAATAGTGAAATAATTGAGAGACCTTCTGATAATATTGAAGTTCCTTTGGTAATATTAATTCGTTTTTCTAAAAAACTTATTTTCTATTTAAAGTATTCTTTACGTTATCTTGTCTTTTAATAACATTTGTGAGTGTTTTATGAAGAATTTTGGATCTTTATTCACTATGTTGCCATACTTTAAATTTATTTATTTTTTAAATAAACATTTTGTCTGGAGTTGAGTTGAACATTATTTATGCATATAAATTTTAGGTTTATCAAAAGTTATGTTCACATTAGATTTGAACATACTTTTTGTAAGAGTAAGATTTTTACAAATCCGGATGTAATTGAGCAGATAATATTTACTAACAATATAAGTAGCATAATTTCCAATCTGTAATCTTCAAAAATTTTCCCCCTTGAAATATCAATAAAAATTCCTGAAAAATAATTTCCTGAATCTGTGTTTATCTAAAGATAGCTGAAACTTTAATGCCAAGAGAAGTAAGCCATTTTAAAAAAGCAAAGAACTTATGGTGATTGCAAGAGGACCATATTTTATTGATAAATAACAGGATGAAATTCATGTTATATGACAATTTGTGTAAGGAATGAATTAATAGCAAATTAAAGGTGCTTTCTGGAAGCTTGTATACTTTTCTATGAAATATAATCAATAAATTACTTTTTCTTTTTTAATGTTTCGTCTCTCTTGCATACATATTCTTCAGTGTCTTCTATGTTAACTTTTTATGTTATTTTGGCATGAGAAGAATCCTTTTATCTTAAAAATAAAATTTATTTTTATATCAATGATTAAGTTATACTTTGTTTAAAAATTTTACATAACTTCAAAATGTACAAAATTGTTTTATTTTACCATTGGCAATTATGATTGCTCCATGATGTAGATTATAGGTAGGAAATTAAAGCACTTCCTTATTGTTACAGACCAAGAGTATATTGCAAAGGTTCTTATTGACCAGACTTTAAGTTATATTATTTTGAACTGGAGTCATTTGGTAAAATACATCTATGATTTGGAGTTATATTGATATCAGGATATTTTCTTAGTTCACTATTCAATGTAACATCTTGAATTTTGAAGTTGATTTTAATATGTTTATAGACAAATATATGTAATTAATAATTTTATTCACTTCTTATTTGTTGATGAATAAAAAATATTTTTTTACAACAAGGGGATTTAAGGATTTAAATGGTATTTTTCTTTGTAGTTAATTAAAGAACTTCCAAACCTTGGTGAGAAAAATAAAGAAAAACCACTGTGCTTTAGTTACAGCATAAAAGCCCGTGCTTTGCTTCATGCTCATTTATATAGGATGAAATTGCCAAGTAGTAATCTTGAAGAAGGTAAGTTTTGATAGTGAATATATAGATATTATGGTCCAAATTTATAATGCAAAAAAAATAATAATAATAATAATAATACTTTAAAAACTTCTATTTTCCATGTAGATCGATTGTACATAGTAAAGAAATGTCCCACTCTTCTATCGGAATTTGTTCAATGTGCTGCCCAAATGACGATGCTGGCTCTTGCTGGGAGAAGTGAGTTTTCTTTCATGTTGCTCATATAGTTTCATTTATACTTTGCTTTTGATTCATTCTTTTTATTTAAATAAAATATTTTATCTGAATTATTCATATACATTTAATTTACGACTCAAGTGTGTATGTATAATGTATATAACTCCCATATAACAGGGTACTTCTTCTATAGCATAGATTCACTCTAACATCATTCAAGAATTGGGAACATCCCCCGTATTGGGGAAATCCCATACAATAGATCAATAAACGTGATAAAGCTTTTAAGTGCAAACAATACCTTATTTGACATTTTTCATTCAAATGTGTAAGTTAATTAGCTTTAAATAAGTTTTTTTTTGCAAAATTTTTGGGAACTATTAATACTTAAGTATATTTTAAGAATTCCATTATTATTCTTCTCTTTTCACTATGTAGATTAAAAGTTTCAAGGTAAGTAGTACTCAATTTTTTTTTTTTGTTTTTAAAGAAATAATAATTTTGTTTTTATGGATTAATCAGCAGCCCTAATCTATGTTTGGCAGAAATAAAAAGTCCCTTAAGATATTTCATCTCCATGGAAACAAGATTACAAATCTTGGATTGGCTCAAAAAATGCTAAAAGATATCACATGTCACCAAATTGTTGAATTTAAATGAAGCAACAATATGAAAGGGAATGGGATAAGTAAATTAGAGATTTCTTTGCTGCAGGCTGTTCATTTCTTTAAATGTGACATCTCATCCTAGGGCAGCAATAATTGAGCAGATGGAAAAAGCCCTTAGCATCTGGGTGGAAGACTGCTCAAAAGCTGATTCAACTGAGCACCAGTATTATTAAATACAAAAAAAACTTTGAAAATTTATGATTACTTAAAGAAAAAAAGGTTTTTCATTACAAAATCTAAAAATAGAAAGTAAAAGTGCATCAGCTGATGCTAAGTGTCTAGCAGAAGAAAGTTTTGATGATATGACTGCACAAAGAATTAAAGATTTACTGGTAGAAGAAGAAATTGATGAAGCAGGTTTGGTAGAAATGATATCTGGAATCCATGATAACTGAGAGGGCGATAGCACAGGTAAGATGAAGTTAAGAAGTTCTCTGCAAAGCCTAAAGAAAGGCCTAGTCCTAGCCGAACAGTTAGTAATGAAATGTAGATCCTTCAAATAAAAAGGAACACAAAGTTTAAAAAGAGTTTAAAAGTGCTTAGAACCATATAAGGAAATTTATAAATATCTTTCAACTAAAAGCAAGCAATCTAAAATATCAGATTTTTTTGCAAAAAGTAGAGTATGGAT
Source organism: Caerostris extrusa (assembly GCA_021605095.1). NCBI lineage: Eukaryota > Metazoa > Arthropoda > Arachnida > Araneae > Araneidae > Caerostris > Caerostris extrusa. Next base: position 27,844 of record BPLR01004132.1, on the reverse strand, counting down.
CTGAGGATGATGCAGAAAAATGCTTGGAGTATTGGAATATCTTGCTAAAAAGAAAATGCCCTCGGTTAGTAGTGCTTAGTGAAAGAAAACATTGTTTAGTTCATATAAATATGTATTGCTTCTTAAGAATATTTTTAATAAAGATATTTATCTTAATTATGAAAATATAATAGTATGCTTTTAATTTTTACAACGTAACTCTCGTATTATATGGGTGTTGCCTGTGTGTGCCCACTCACACACACTTATATATATATATATTTGCTAATTCCTGTTTAGTTTACATTCCTAACATTTTCATTTCATGGTAATGCTAACAAAATATTATTGGAGGTTCCATAATGTGTATAATATTCATGCAATATTTAATTAATGTTATAATTATGTCCTGCAATGATTAAGAAATTTTTATAGCAAATTATTTAGAATAAATTAATTTATATCCCTATTGTTCTTGTTAGTATTGCCACATGATATTTTAACTGTTTATGGGGAGCAGTATTATTTTTAGTTAACAGATCAATTGGGTGTTTCCAATTTTATAAAATATTATTATTTTATAACATTATTAATTATAAAATGTTATTGATTCACAGTATTTAAAAGTTCTATTTTGATATAATTACCTGCTACAAAAGTCTATTTTAATAATTTGGAATTCCAAAATATTTTTTAATAGCTTATAATAATGTTAAACATTTTTATACTAAAAATATTTTATTTGCTTTGCTGTTTTAGTTTCTCTGAATTCCTAATCTGGATACTATAGAAAATGCCATGAAGCTATCAGCGTGCATTGTTCAAGCTTTGTGGGATAACAAATCTCCATTGTTGCAGTTACCACACATAACTGAAGATATGTTACGTCATTTTTGCACAAGAAAAGTATGTCTTTATTTTAAATTAATCTATTTTATATCAATTAAATAATTTGATTTTTATGATTTATTGAATTTTGCAGAGAAATATTAGGAGCATAAAACAATTGGCATGCATGAAAACTGACGACAGAAAAAATATGCTTCGAAATCTAAGTGCCGATGAATATTCTAATATAATGAATGTTATTGGTAGGATGCCAATTGTTGATATTGAAGTAAAATTTGAAGGTTAGTTGACTATTTGTTGCAAATGTTTTCTATTAAATTAATTGAATCTTTTAAATTGTCACATTATAAAATCTTTGACCTTGAGTAATCTACATGTTTGATAAAAAAAAAAATTTTTATTGTACCATGAAATAGCAATTAATTCATTATGTGTGAGAAAAGTAGAACAGTTTTTTAGGTAAAATTTATTTATTGTATAAATTGGGTCATATTCATGAATGTTAGTTTAAAAAAAAAAAAAAAATGTTTCATTAAATTATTATTATTTGTTGAGCTGCTGTTTTTTCAACCTCAAGAGCACTAATACTTTGGCTATATTTTTCCCTACATTAAAAAATGTTCTAGCTGACAAAATAATTTGTAAAAACTGTTTATTATATAAAAAAATAAATAAATAAATCATTATATTACTAAAGGAAGAAAAAAAAAAAAATATTTTGTACATTTGTGTTGTGTCTCAACTTTTGCTTGAAATTGCAGGTGATAGGAAGTGCATGGAATATTTATTTAAAAAAAAATTAATTAAATCAAACTACCAGCATCATGTAAATTGTAAATATATATATATATATATATTATTAATCAAAGTAAAATTTTGAACATTGTGACACTATATATTCAAAGAAGGGTATTTTTGTTTTGTTTGTTTGTTTGTTTGTTCTCCTATATAATGCACTTAATTGCAATGACAGCCTTCTTGCTCTTTTTTTTTGTGTGTGACTTGTAACATCATATTTCTAACTTCATTCGTTTTGTCAAGTCTTGGAACTAATGGGGGGGGGCATTTCATTTCTTATCATCAACAGTTCAAGTTTCTCATAATAGGGCTACAAAGTAAAAAAAAATCATTGTTTTGTCTAGTTCAAGAAGAATTGAAAAGGTCTCTTCAAATGCTTCACCTTTTCCATAAGAATGTATTGCAAAACAATGCTCAAGCATAAAAAATTCGTTCTGTTTAGGAAAGCATGCAAATAAATTACCTTTAAAAAAATTGCATTGCATTGTCAAAATTTCTAGTGATATATTACTTGTTACAATATTGTACTGCACATTATTAAAATCACAGGTGGAGTTGTCTAGCGCTTTGTACCACAGGTTTTGGGTTCGAATCCCGGCGGTGCCATGGATGTTTGTAGTGGTTCGGAATTCACTTTAAGCCGTAGCCCGTGGTCTCATATGACCATAGAGCATCACATAGCCCAATCACACTTCTCACCCACATCATTCCCAAACTGTAAAGGGGAACTCAGCTCTAGGCACAGTGGTAGTAATTGTGGTAGTAATTGTGGTAGTAGTAGTAATAGTGGTGTGGTAGTAGTTGTAGAGGTGGGAATCAAACATTTTTGAAGGAGTTGGAAGTCAATTTAATAATCCAACTCTTGACTCTTTATAAAAATTTTATTTTACACAAATTCTAAAAGTTCATGTTAAAATTAAATATCAGGAAGTAATTGTATTGTAAATTTCAATTATAAAAATCACTAGCTAAAATAGTTACTGTTTTAACAGCATACCAAATACATCTTGAGACACTTTTCTTAGCACTGAGGCCTATAAAAAGCTGCTACCTGTGAAAGATGATTTTATAGAAACTATTCTGTTATTAAGAACAAATAGATTATAATATATTTCAAATGTAACATATTTGTACTTAAAAGCTACAATTTTCTTATATTTGGCTATCCTATTATATTTTTCTACTTGTCAATTTAGTGCTGTTATTTTTTTTTATAAGTATTTTTTGGAAGCTAACTTATAATACAAGAATGTTAAGTGACTGCAAATAATACTACACCTTGAAATTTTTGAAAAAATTTGGTATGAAAAAAACTGTTTTTTACATATGAGTTCAATAAAACATACATATATATGAGTTATTTCATATATTCTCCTAAATCAATTGTAAACATCATAATACATAAAATTACTGACTCCATACTCTTTTCTGTATCAAAAGTTTTACATGAGTTGGATAATTTTTGGCTGGCTTCCCACCACTAATTGAAACAATTTGTGGTTAATATCTATTTGGAAATTTTCAATCATCCTGTTCTATTGTTTTAACTTTAAATACTTATTTGATCAATAATAATTGATAAAAGCGGAAAATTCATTTGAATGATTTATGTTACTATATTTTAAATGGCATTCTTAATTGTTATTTTATTTTTTTTCCCAGTCGAGGATGATGAGGATTCTTGCACAATAACTGCCGGTGCTTTTGTAACTGTAACTGCAAATCTTATTAGGAATAATATGTCTACTTTATTTGATACTGTAAATGATGAAACAGAACTTATAGAAGAAAAAGAGGAAGTAAGAATATTTTTATATTTTAGCAATTAAAAATGTATATTTAATACTTTTAAAAACAAATTTATACTTTTAAAAATTTATTAAATAGTAATTTACATAATATTCTAGCTTCTAAAAATTTGTAATTTTGAATATGATTAATGGGGCTAGTTACACTACCTTTTGGGAACCAGATTTTTTTGGAAGGTATATTTGAAAGAACCATTCTTGTTCTTTGATAATAAAGCAAACTGATATATGAGCTTAAATTTTTAAAGGTAATCCATGTCTATTGGTCAACCTGATTTAATCTTTTGCAGACGTAGTATTCAGCATTTTGTGTCTTAGTAGGTATACAAACTCAATTATACTTGGCTTATATCTATGGGCAATGCAAATTGATTGTTTTGTTTATATTACAAGAACAATCTTCAACTGAAAAATGCATTTTAAACAATGCAAGTTCATGGTTAATAAGCCTGTAGAATAAAATATTCAATTATTTAATGGGAATTCAGTTGTATTTCACAGCTTTCATTTTGTCACTTGCTTTCATTTTGCTCCAGTTATCTGTCATAATAAAAATTAAATAGTGCAGTTGCGTAACTGGTTTTTAAAAAGAATGATAGCCCTTATAATGCACGGGGAAAAATATTGCTTTGATTTTTGTATTTGATGCATATTTTTACAAAACACAAATGAAAGCTAAACTTTTATGTTGAATGAGCGGAACCAAATAAACTTTGGTCTGAGCTTTGTCCTTCTAAATCATCAATTAATCTTTTGGCAGCTAAATTCTAAGGTGGACAACATTTGTAATTCACCTCCAAGCAAATTGCAATGATTTTCTTTATAAAATTAGAATCAGAAAAATGTATGCATATTTTTTTTAATAACATTTATTTTTGTTTTTAAATAACTTCATAAAAAATGAAATAGAATAATTATTGTTTGAAATTGATCAGTTTCAGTTTACCATATTTCATATTTTTGCAGATACATTTTATTTGCGTATGAGTTGCATAGTGCTATGGGGCACTACTATGGTCATCTTGTTATGTGTGTAGCAAGAGTTTTGTGTGTGGTGTGTGATTTAAAACTAAGTAAACTTAACTTAAGATTTAAACTTTGTAACAAAGTTCCAGTTTTTAATGAAAAAAAAAAAAAAAAATGCTCATTTATTTTATTATTATTTTATTTTTTTGTTAAATTTATTTATAACTACATTTTTAGTTCAACATTTGTTTTGTGTTCATGAAAAAAATATATGTATAAATAATTTAAATCTTTCCTAAAATTTCAGGTCACATAAAATTTATTTGAGGTTCTAGTTTTACTTCTGAATTCATTATATGTTTATTTGAAAAACACAAAAATTAAAGAATTTTATTTGACTCTTTTAATCAAATTAAAAGTGGCAAGATTATTTACTTTCATGATTTGTAATTTACATTTCTTATATTTTTTATTTATCTTTAAATTTTTGTCATATTTATGTTTTATAAAATTTATGCTCTGATAAAATTTTGAGTGTGTATTAAATTTTTTTTTTCATTGTATAGGATTAAAAAAAAAAATGGAGATGTAATTTACTGTAGTTTCGTACCAAATGCTGTGTCGTACCTCTTACTTATAATACTTAAAATATTTTGTATTAAAAATACTTTAAATACTATTTAAATGATTAGATTTTTTGAAACATTCAAAAGATCAAAATCAATGCTTCAGTGTTTCTCTTTTGTGTAAAGTCCTATAATCCCAAATATTATAAAATCACTAACCTTGTAGGTATTTTCAAGAAACTTCAATTGTATGTCTTTTTTATAGACATTTTATAATTGGTATTTCTGTAGAAATGATAAAATTAACAAGTTTTTTTTTTTTTTTTTTTTTCAGTCTCAGGCTAATAATGAAGAGACACAGAAACCGAAAGCTAAACCTACAGATAAGTATAGAAAGAAAAAAAAAAAGGCAAAGGCAGCAGTAAACTAAAAAAGAGAGCTTTCACATCATCTAAAGCTGCAGCTGCAGCAAAAAAGAGTGAAAGCAGTCATTTGAAAAATGGTGTTTTACCTAGTTCTAAAATGGTACTTTATTTTGCATCTACTCATGTGCATGCATTTTTTTTTTTTTTTTTTTTTTTTTTTTTTTGAACATGATATATTAAAAAGGATAATTTGTGACTTTAATGCAAATGTTTCATTTTTATACTTAATAAAAATTTAAATAATTTGCTGTGTTTCACAGAAAAGTACCTCTGAACATTTCATATACATAAATATAAATGATTTTTAATGAATGCATAATTGTTAATATATGCATTAAAAAAAAAAAAAAACCAAGATATTTAATTTCCTAACACAGTTTTTATAAGACCTTTTAATCTTTCTACTTCTTAAGTGTGATGATATGTATTAAGATTAATTGTTTATGAATTTTTTTATTAATTATCTTATTTTTAATAATTCATATTGGTAATAAAAAGTTATGATGTATTAAAAAATGCATTAAGTGTTCTTAAATGAGGCAAATTGTTTTTGTAATTTTAATTGCTCTATTCTCATTTATTTAATTAGATTTTGGGAAACATCCATTAGCAATTATGGTATGACTTATGAGTGTTATATAACCTTCTTTCCCCATAATAAATCATTTAATTCAATATCTTATTTGCTATTAAAATTGCTCACTTTTAAAAGTATCAATAATTTAAAAAATATGAAATCACATTCTTTTTTATGGGTTTATGCAATTTTTAATTTACATTCAAATTATTTAATTTAAAAAAAAAACCAAACAATACGTTTTTGATAATTTAAAATTATTAAATTCATTGTATATTGATTGTAATGTTTGCTTATTATGGAACAAATTTGTTTATGCATAAATTGCATATTTATATATGCTTAACATAATCAATCATTAGATATTGTATTTTTAAAAAAATTATGGAATTTTTGTATTGTGAAATTAGGAAGAAAATGATAAAGGTTCAGATGAGAGTGGTGCTGATAGCAATGATGATGAGAGTATTGCCAGTAGTGTGAATTCTGCATCTGATGAAAACAATGCAGACATGTCTAGTTCCAAAAAAGATAAGCATGATAAAGAAGAGGATGACGAAGAATGGGAGAAATTCCAGGCAAAAGTTAGCAAAAGAGACAAAGTGTTGGAAGGAAAATCCAAAAAATCGCACACTGTGCATTGTCCCTTCTTTCCTGATGTAGGTTTTTTTTTATTATTATAGATGCACTAAATGTCTTGTAATTTAGTAATGATAATCACTAGTACAATAACCTCTCTTTAATCCTGCTCTGATTGAGCCTGCTTTCATATTTTTTTTTGTATGGGTTTTGGCATTTATAGACATAGATGGAGACACAGTGCTTTTTGCATTCATTCATCAGATAATTGTGCCATCTACATGAGTTAAGAATGTGCTCAAATGCATTAAATATGTATGTGCTTTAATCTTTTACATATCTAGAGTATTTTAAGTGTCCCATTTGAAATAATATTGACATTCAATTATCTGACAAATTTGCTCATCTAGCATGACCATGATCCCAAATATAATGGATTAAAAAGAGGTTACTGTAGTATTAATAGTAATTAATTATAATTTTATTTATATGTAGTCCATATTGTAATGCAAGGATATTAAAAAATGCGTGTAAAGAAAAAGTAGCTACAATTCTACCCAAGTTGTATCAGTTCAAAATTGTCATTAAAATACATTCAACCTGTTTTTACTGGTGTTGAATAGGGATGGAACAAAAACGAGGGGTAAATTTTAAAATTTCATACTCTTTTTTTTTTCAGAATACTAATTTGGATAATTTTTTTCATATACAACTTTAAAAAAATATTTTTTATTTCCAATGGCAGATTATGAACAGTTACAGTAAAAAAAAGAAGAAAAAAAAAAAACATATAATACAACAAAACATGCTGAAACAGAGTTCATTAATCTAACAATAAAAAAAATATTGCTCAAAAAAAATATCTACACAACAGATATAAATGTATTAACTTTCTGTATAACTTCAATTACTCTGAAGAAAATTCTGTTTAAAGATTGCTAATCATTAAACATGTTAATGGAATAAACTGCAAATTTTAATTGAAATCAAGCCACAAAAATGAATTGCATTGGTGAAAATTTGACTATAATATAGATTGGCTTGTAATTTCTATATTAATATGATCACTGAACATTTCAGATTTTTTGGCTGACATTTATTTTAAGATTCGATAATTATTATTAAATACTATTAATACAGATAAAAGTCACCATTCATGTAAAAAGCATTTCATAAAAATTCATGGAATTGATTGATTTGAAGAGGAAAAAATATAACATTGTTTAATTGAAATTCATAACAAATTTTAGTTTATATTTAACATTAAGTTGTTTTTTAATCAAACAAAGCACTGAATGTGAGAAGAAGTTGGGATTTCATTAAAGTCCTTGTTTGCATGTAAATTTTTTAAATAATTTCATTTGCAATGAATTGAGCTTATTTTAAATGATTTTTAGCATTTTTAAAATCAAATTTGCTAGCTATTAATTTAAAGTAGGTAAATTGTTAATGCCATTTTAACAACATGCAAGAAAATGTCTTTTTTGAATTTATAATTTCTTAACTTCTTTAAATAAAGTGATATAATTTATTTTTTAAAAAAATCTAAATCTATGTTAGAATTTTCATTATTAATAATTATTCATAGTTATGTATTGAAAAAAAAAAAATATGTATAAAATATAATATTTTTGTGTTGACAAAACCTAACTTATTTTTATGAGTGAATAACTGAATAAGTAAATGAATAACTATTGTATTATGTATTGATCTCTAGGAAAAAGAGGAATTCTGGTGGGTGTATGTATGTGATAGAAAAAGGCATGCTTTGATTACAGCTCCTTATTTGGTTACTAATCTAGTGAATAAAGAAGAGGTATTTGTTTTTACTGTACTTATTTACGTATATACATATAAAATAATTTATAATGTTAGACATTGCAGATTTTAATTAGCAATTAATATACTACTATTGGTTTAAGGCAAATTGGTGGATTTTTTTTTTTTTTTTTTTTTTTTTTTTTGTTTAAAGTATTACATTAACTTTTCTTTGATCCAGCATTCAATAATTCGTCATGTTCTATATTACAAGCACCTATTGAGTGTTCGCTGCTGTACTTATTATTTTGACATAATGCTGTTCATATTTTCATTAAACCTTATGTATTAAACAACAATGTGTTATATGTAACATATGCATTAAAAGCTGAAAATATGTACATTGTAATCATTTAAGTTTTCGTCTGGAGTGCTTTAATTATTGATATTCCCTATAGAAATTTATATGGATGCTCAATAATCTGATAAAGTTGCGATTCCAAACATGCTGATATAAAGAGAAGTGTTTGTACTTTCCTGCTGCTGAAAACCTAGCAATTTTTTTAGTTTTTATATTTATGGCTTTATGTAAATTGTTTTTAATATTTATTTCACCAAGAAGTTAGTCTTTTTTATAAATTGAAAGTAATGATCTACTGTACTTTAACTATAATGCGGCTAAAAAAAAAAAATTTTTTTTTTCAGATTGTAAAATGTGCTTAAATATTACTATATTAAAAAATATTCCTCAGCTTCTTTTTTTTTTTTTCATTAATGTTCTAATTTATATTTTGGCAATTTCCTTGTATTCATATGCTTTTAAAATTGACACATATATCTACTTTAAAGGTTGAACTCAAGTTCACTGCTCCTGACAAACCTGGCATTTATACCTATTCTGTGGTGATGAGAAGCGATTCATACATTGATTTTGATGTAGTGAAAACTTTCAAGGTCAGTCCTTATCAATGGCTTTGTTTAATGAAATTTAATATTAGATGAAGCTTATGCATTTTTGTGTTTTATTGTTTACGATAATTATTGTCTCATAACTGCATAATTTAAAATCTAGCAAATTGCAAAACAGATAAAAATGAAAGCTATTTCATATTGTTTTAGATTTGACACTCGATAGTTATTTTATTTTTGTGTTGTTGAACAAATTGTAAATAATTAAAATAGTACTGAGTAATTGTTTATTTCTTATTATAATAAATATTTTATTTTCAGTTATTTACATGGAAGTTTCTCTATTTAAAATATTTTAATTAAGTTTAAATTTTGTTGACATTAACAAATGTTATTAGTTTTTGGTGAATAATTTTCAAATTATTATTTTGGTTTTGGCAAATCATTTTTGATATTTAGTAAATAAAATTGATTGTTGGAAATTTGAACTTATCGTGTTTCTTAATAATTTCACTGTGTTTTAATAAAGTTTATTTTAATAAATCATAACTATCATAAAGTTCGGTTGTGAATAATTGCTTTAAATGTGAATGGATCATGTATGGTTTAATTTATTATTATGTAATTACAGTTTCACTATTGCTGATTGAAAAAAACATTTTGGAAATATTCAAATAAAAGTTGAATTATATTTGTTTTTCCATTGGAAATTCTGTTAAAAGGCATTTATACTTCAAATATTTAAAGTTTCAGTTTATATTATTTAAATTTAATTTACTTCAAATTTATATTTTTAATTCTAATCTTGCCGAAGTAATGTAGTTATTGGAGAACGATGGAAAAAAATTGAACCCAATTTTCAGGCTTTTAAAACTACACACTTTCTTCATTTAATATATACTTTTAAACAACAGGAAAAAAATAAATCTGATTTTATTTCTTCCTTTTTTTTTTTTTTTTGTACTTTTCTTTATACAATTATCTCTCTCTCTCTCTGGCAGTTGGTAATTCAGGACTTTCTACAATCTGCCATCAATCATGCTTTCAATTTCACATTTTTTTGTATAGATTCGGACATTTGTTGGCATTGACTGCCAGGTGGTGACAATATTGCTTGAATTTTCATCCAGTGTTTATCATAACTCTCTCAGTTTTGGTTTCAATATAGTATTACACATTTAATCATTTAAATTTTTATCTTTAATATTCCTGTTAAAACTATATTTATGCTTGATAATTTGGCAAAATCGCTTATCTGGCATTGCCTGTGGTTCCAAAATGCTGGATTAAAGAGAGATTATTGTATTTGGCTATTTCCTTTAAAATGGAATTAAAAATTGTTTAAATTCCCCAGATAGCTTTTAACTATATTAAATTAAAAAAACAAAAATTTCCCCTTTATCTTTTGTCATTTTTGAGTAAATTTACTGCGAAATAACTATTTGATAAATGTAAGCATTTTGTTTAGAGTAATAATACAGATATTTGGATGCATTTATATTGAGAAAGACTAAATGGTATTCTTTTTCTGCTTGATTAGCTTGATGTGAAGGAAGCTAAGGTAATAGATTTGTCCAAACTGCAATGGGACGTGTCCGAGGAGGAGGAAGAAAAAGAAGAAGAGGAAAGTGCTGTCGAGGACTCTGATTTGGCGACGGATGAGGAATTGGAGGTGGACTAAAATGGAATCCTTGTATGTAATAATTTTTTTCAAATCAGTGTTTGAAGAAGCGCTGGAAGCTTTCCACAGAGGGAGATCTATAATTTATACAATTTCTGAGCTTGGGCTTGCCGGCAGACCAAGCAGGGACTGACTGAAAAAAAATAATTATGTTGATTTCTTTTTCTAAACCAGTCTTCATAATGTTGTACACTTTCTATAATTTAAATTCTTGAGTGTAAAAACTATTTTTAATAGCTTACTGAATTTGTAATCCAGTGTCATCATTGTTTCTACATTTCTATTGTATATATTTAGTATAAAAAAAATTGTAATGTTTTATTATACAATATACATTTTTACAGCAAATTGAGTGAACTTTTTATCCTATCAGATAATTTATTGGCATGTTTTTGTATTATATATACTTATAGTAAAAACAAATTGGTCTTGGATATATAAATGAAAATATAGTTTTTGCCATGTGATTTTACGTATAAAAATCTTGCCTTTAAAAATATTTATATAATTATACTTTGTTTTATTAGAAGTGGGTTTTTATTTGTTTGATTTAATATTTCTTATTTATGCATTTTTTTCTTATTTAAAAAATTCAGTTGAATTTTCCTGAAGTTCATAAATGGTGGAGAGTTTAGATTAGTGATCGCTCAAATAATTTTTAGATTAATTGTTCTATTTAAAATTAATTTTATTGATTGTAAACATCTTTTAATTATATAATTATTACAATGTAGTAGAAATAAGCAAAATAAATGACCTTGTATTTGATTTGTAAAATTTACAATTTTTTATATTGTTCATTTCAAAATATGTCTGCAATATATGATAGTTGGTAAAGTTCTATCTGAAATGTGCAATAATATGCTTTTATTATTTGTGACAAAAAAGTTGAATTTAATAACAAAACTTTTTGATTGTATGTTTTAATTAAATATATATATTTTTTAATAATATATGGAAGCTGTGATTTTGCTAGTCCCTCCCATTTCTCTCATTTTCAATGAAATTTTTTGATTCACAAACCAATTAGACAATATCTTTTAGATCTATTTTTTAAGTATACTTTGACTATTGATACTTGTGCATGATTTTGAACTTGTAGAACTCATTTCATGTAAATTTCTAAATTTAAAAAATAATCATTTAATATTATTTTGATGGAAAAAATTATAAAGCATTTGTAGATTATTCATATGTTGAATTGCATTAAACTTGATTGTCTCAATATAAAAATACATTTAAATCTTAATTTCCTGCCTATTATCTGCATGGGCACATAATCAGAATGATTCATTTCCATTTACTTGCTTTTTTAAGAATCAATAATACTTTTTATTTCTACTTGTAATTGAGATTTCATTTAAAGCTGTGAGTAGGTTTCAATGTGAATGGACTGAGTCACCCTTAAGAAGCATTGCCCTCTCAATTGTGAACGAAACATGTGATGCATGTTAATTTATATTAATAGAAATTGGGACAGACAAAAGGTTATTCCAGTTGATGTTGATTTCATTTTTTTTGCCTCAAATTTAAATTATTAAACCAATATTAAAAAATTTAAATTTTAAATTAAATTAACCAATAATTCCAATTTAAACCGCTAATTGCTGGTTTGCAGCATGGTATAATTTATTTTGCAAGGTGAAACCGTACAATGGGAATCAGCAGATGGACTCTTGACCATTTGCTCTCGTGTCTGGATGTTGTCAAAGCCTTGTTCTCAATTCTGCATTATATCTGTGAGAAATGTTAGCAGCTTTTTTATTCAAAATATTATTGTAAAAAAATTAAGATATACTTTCAAAATAATAAAAATCCAATGTGTGCATGAGCCCCGGTAAAAAATTAGCAAACATATCCCATGGATATAAAAAAAATCAAAATCAATCTTGAATTATATTTTATATCATTTCAAGTTTTTTATTATTATTATTAAGGTTACTTTCAATCATTCTCAGTTCCTGCAATTTAAGCATTTAAAAAAAAAAAAAATCACAAAACATTAGCCTCACTTAGAATTTTCTTAATGTTTAATTTGCATATTGCAAGGAAGTAATTAAGATAGATATATCTAAATGAATAAAAACTATTGTGTGAAAAATTATGATGTGTATTAAAATATAAAGTTTACATAAGAATCTCACTACATTCATTGAATATATTAAAAATATTCTACCTGTAATTTCCTTTCATTAAGAGAATCATTGGCTTAACTTTATAAATCTTCATAAATAATTGTTCATCATTTAATTATTGTTACAAATAAATGTTTGTATTTTATTTCTTTACATAATTGTGCTAAAACATGTTTTTGTGCTTGCCAAGATTTAATTTTTTTAAATCATTTTTTTTCCCCTCTAAACAAGAAAATGTTTAAACAGAATTATAATTTGAGATATTGAAAAGTACTGCTATAGAGAAATGTTTAAATTTTTTTTCCAATAAAAATACAAAATTAAGTTTTGCATAGCTATATATCTTTTTCTTGCACTATTTCATGAATAGTGATCCTGTATTACGCACAAAATTGATGTGCCCAAAGAAATTTTGAAAAATTACTTATTTATAATAAGGATACACACTATTCTAAAGTGATTCGTTTGATATAATTCTGAAAGAAATTTACTTCACTGACATAAAGCAAAATGGACTTGTATGCAGTTCGATTATTTCATTTAATCAAATAATTTTGTATTGGGTCACCTTGATATTTTTTTTTTTTTTTTTTTTTGTAACTGTATATTAAAAATTAACTGTGATAAAAAAAAAAAAAAATTTCAAATTCGTCATTTAAATTTTATGATGTGAACTGTACTAAAAAACGGTTTGCTTTGATGTCTTGGCTATTTTTTAAGATACAGCATGGAATTAGAAGATTTTTTGCAGGTAGATTTGATTTTTATGTGCCTGTATGTAAAATTAGAATAATCTTTAATACAATTTGAACAAACTTGCATAGGTAGATATTTATATAAAACAAACAAAAAAAAAAAAATCTAATTATAACATCTGATCTGTTGCAGTATGTAATTTATGAATCCTATTTTTTATTGAGAAAACAAAGATGAATCCACATTTGAATTATTGTTTTGAATCCATGTATAAATGTGTGAATAATGCATGTAAAAGTAATCATATAAAATATCAAGTGCCCTCTACTATTAATTACTTTACACATTTTCTTAAAAAATGCATGTATAAATTTATTAATTTAAAATGAATACTAATTTTGAATCTTTTTTTTTTTTTTTTTTTAATTCTATTTGAATTATATAAAATACATTGGGTATGAAATTTAGGTTCTTTTTAAATCATACATTAAATTATCCCTCTTTTTTTCCTCTCTGAATATTTAACTGTATGTTGTGCAATATAGTGTTAAAATTTTCGATAATGTGCTTGAAAAGGAAAAGGGCTTTAGAGATAATGTAAAGGAATTGTAATATTGTTATTCAATTAAAATGTTGAGTTTATAATATGGGTTAATTAGCTGTTTAAATCTTATAATTTTAATGCACAAAAATGTGTATTGTTTAGTAAATAATTTAATACTAAATTTGCCTTTTTTTTTTTTTTTTTTTTTTTTTTTTTTTTTTTTGGTTTGTAAACATTATACGAGAAAATACATGCACTACCTTAATTTCCAACTTTTAAACCTGTGAATTGTATGAATTTTTAAAGGTATAGAAATATTTTTTAAATTATCTTTTGTTTATTTCTAAAAAGTTATTTTAATTTTTAAAAATAGTTACTTTTCAATCCATTATTTCATTATTACCTTTTACTTTATATGATCACAATGTGATTTTTTGTGAAAGAAATTGTAATTGAAAATTGATATTTTCTATAGACCATTTGTTTATAAGGCAACTTCCTACTTAGGTTGATTTTGTTTTTAATTTCAATGTTAAAATAAAGAATTGTAATCTTTTTTTTTTTTTTTTTTAAATATAAATGAAGCATCAATGCTGTAATGTGCTATGTGTACAAATGTGTTAATATCATTTGTTTACAATCATGCGTTGTGTGAAATGAAAATGAGTCTAATTTTTCGGTATAGCTTTATTGTATGTATATATTATGGATCTTGGTTGTGGAAAATTTTTTAAAGCATGTAATGTGATTATAAAAAAATAATAATAAATTATTTTCTACAATAATTAAAATATGGTTTTATTTTTGTTTAATGCTTTCAATCAAAAGGTGCATTGGTTTCAAACTTGAAAATAAAATGAAGAAATCAATGTTAGAAATTTTAAGACCTGTCAACAGGATCCTGTGTTGCCTGGCTTCGGTAATGTCAGAATAGGTGTTCATGTGGTACCTCTTAAACTATATTGGTTGACAATCCTTGCTTTTTGCTTGGCTTGACTTAAAAGGTGCTTTGAGATTTGACAGTTTTCCTAGAAACCCTATCTCTCAGACATAGTTTTTAAGAAAGCTATCCTATCACATTCGATTCACATCGACATTTATATTTGTGTGTAATAGATTTTCAACACTTTCAGCTTTTAGTTTCTTGGGCAGCATTTGAAGAGTCACAACTCGGACCGAAGATGAAGTGTGATAATAAAGTGGGTGCTGCTTTACCCAACAGAACACGAGACACTAACCAAAACCCACGTACAAAAACTGTCTCAGCCACGATGATTAATCTAGTTTGCTTTTCTCTTTCTTTCCTTTTTTAATGCACAAACATTTCATGCCGTTTTAATTGTTGAAATAATGAAATGTTATCAAATAAAAAGAAAACGATAAAACAATTTCCTGTTTAAATAAAATCAATCACTTTGAAAGAAGCGAATCGATTTCATTTCGGGCAGCACTTACAAAGGCTGAGGAATGCTTCCGTTAACACCGACCTGCTCTGGGCAGCGTACTGTATCAGATCTCATGCGCTCACTCACTATGTACATTGGTGAATAACAAAAGTCAAAGTGCTGAAGGTTGGATAGAAAAAAAGGTATCCATATGCACAATTTACACCTATTCTTAATTATCTCATTTTAAATTGCTTTATTCATTTTCAATACTAATAACTATTTGTGATTTTTTTTTTTTTTTTTTTAATTCAAGATAAAATTTTTATTCTGTCATTAATGCTATATTCAACTGGTTAAAAGCACTCGTGTATTATTGCACACGCTTTAAAATTTATTAACGAATTTTTATGGCGTGTCATTTCTTTCGAATTTCAACAAAGAAAAGCGCAAGCTCCTATTATAAAACCTATTTCATGAAATGAAATAAGTATCAAAACCTGCACGTTTATCCAATGAGTGTCATATCTCTTTTTGACGGGCAAGGGAGCATCTTCCCTAATGTTCAAGAGTTGGGTTTTTAATTGTGGGGATGTTTCTCATTCTCGATAATTTTTATTGTATGCTCTTAGTATTTATTGCTCGATAACTTTATCCGAATGAAAACAGCTTAAAAGTAGGAATTTTTGTAAATTAAAGAAAGTCGACTTTGAAACAATGTTACCTGCAACAAATCCTTCGCTTGAATCTAATCAGGAAGGTGAAGAAAAAAATTGGCTTGCGGTAGATTTTTCTGACGGGTGAAAAGTAGTTTCGTTTCGGAAGATAAACTGGCAATTGCGTAATGAATGGTATCTCGTCAGATATGTGTTTTTTGTTTTTATTATTATCATTTCAAACAGGGAAATTCCCTTTCACATTTGTTTCTACACTGCGTTTTCGAGCTGTGGAGAAACATTTGCGAAAAAGGTTTAGATAACGAGCGATTCGATTGGATTGAGTTGAACCTTCAAACGGAGTTACGAAAATGGCTTTTGTGGATGGTGTGAAAGCAACTGCTTCACCATTACGTGGAGAATAGACCGCATGAGCTACTGCTGGCAAAATGAGTTCGGAAGCATTGAAAGTCCACCGTTTGTGGCTGACACGATGGAGGGAACGAAGTGGAAATTACAGTTATTTCCCAGAGGTGACAGAGATGGAAAATACATCGGATTCTACCTTTGGAGAGATCGAGAATGCAGCAGCTTGAACGACGTCGCAATAGATCTCGAGCTCTCATTTCTGGATGCAGATGGCTCCGTCCTCACCGCTCGGACCATGGAAAAGAAACTGATCCAAAAAGGCAGAGCTGAAGGTTCTTTGGCGTTTGCAAACGGAGAAGACGTCTTCGTTCGCAGGGAGATCCAGGTTTCTGCCCGACGACGCGCTGACTGTTCGGTGCCGGATGTGGAGGTCAGACGGCGCGGAGGTAGAAAGCCGGGAGTGTTTCGCCCGCACCCGAGTGGCGGTGGAAGAAATATCTTTCGTGTGGAACATCAAGCAGTTCGGCGCCCTGCGATGCGACCGGGAAGTCGCCCGCGCGATACATTCGGCCACGGAAAACGAACACCTGATGGACGTGGGCCTTTTTCTGGCGACGGATGAAAGCGTGGGCCAAGTCCTCGGTTTCAAGTTCACTTCTCCACACGAAAAGATAAAAATATCAGCCATCCAGTTCTCCGTCTTGGACGCGACAGGGGGCAGATTGAAGTGCTTCGGGGAAGAAATCCGGTTCCACGCTCTTGCAGACGAGCAGAGGCAGTTCAGATCGCACATCACGAAGAGCAGGCTCATGGAGGAAGGAAATACGTATCTGCCTGGCGACGTTCTTTCTCTGTTGTGCGAGTGCATGTTTTACACTGGAGTTGTCCAGGAAGAAATCGAGACTTGTCGTCGTGACGATGTCCATTTGCAATCAGCCGGTGCCGGAGAAAGTCCCCATGCTTCTGCTCGTGGTGTGACGGACGATGCGCGCTTCTCGTCCGAGGACGAAGTTCCAAGTGATGTGAGACTGAAATCGAAGACGGGTTCGTTTCTGGCGCACAAGCTCATCCTGGGCGCCCACTCTCCGGTGTTCGAAGCGATGTTCGCGACGGAGGAGAGCGAAAGCGTCGACTTGCACGACCTGGAGCACGACACGGTGCGACGGATGCTCCAGTACGTGTACACGGGCGACGTGGAAGAGCTGGACTGGGAGGACGCCCGTCGGCTGTACTCGGCCGCCGACACCTACGAGGTCCTCCCTCTGAAGGACAGGTGTTCGTCCCACTTGAAAGCCGACCTCCGACCTGCCAATGCCTGCGAGGCGCTCGTCCTCTCCGACCTGCACCAGGACGCGGATATGAAGCGTGCCGCCCTAGATTTCGTGTTGGAACATTTTCAGGATGTGATGCAATCGGACGGGTGGAAGGTGCTGGTGGACACGAATCCGAAATTGGCGGCTGAGACTATGTTGCTCAAACTCAAAGGATAGGTATTTACTTTACTTTTCTTTTTTTTTTCAGTTCCTTCTATTAGCACACGCTCTCCCTATATATATCTTGTCCTGGAACATTTTGAGGAGGTGACGCAATCGGACGAGTGGATGTCCTTAATGGAAACGAATCCGAAATTGGCGACCGAGATGTTACACTGTGTTATTAGACACTCAAAATAATTATTTTATTTTTATAATTCATTTAAAAATAACTTGGATTTATTATTTCTATCTAATTATTATTCTTATAGATTTAAATTGAATACTTGTGAACCTATTACGAAATATTTCGAACATGGGTTTTATTATTTAGTTATCAAATAGTTTATGTGAGATGTTTTATGACAAAGGAATAATTATTTTTATCCATTATAATTTGTGTAATAATATTCTGTTTTTAAAATAGCGGTGTACAAAAATATATACACAGCAGAATAGTATTCTAATTTTTCATAATTTAAAATGAATTCATTTCGTTTTCAGCGAAATTATAAAAGAACGAATGTCTTATTATGATTTTAATAATTTATTGTATATTTATCCACGCATCTATAAAAAGGATGCGTTCAAGTGTCGTCCTGACTTTTTTTTTCATACGCCGTGTTATTTTTATCTGGTGTGCACTCAACATTTTCCTTGGATTATTAGAACTGTTCTGTTTGAGTTTTAAAATAGAATTCATTCATCTATAATACGAATGATTCATTCTAGTGCATCTAATGCTACTTTTGGGTTGTATTGAAATTGAAATTTTTTTTTTCTCATTCTAGTTTTTTTTTTTTTTTTTTTTTTTAAATAAAATGTTTGAATATTTTCCTTCTATACATTTTATGATGTCTAAAATGTCATTATGTTTCCATTGGTATTTGTTTTTATCATTCTTACGCTTTTGAATAATTTTTTTTTCTCTGTTTTATATTTTATAGAAATATTTTTATTAAAGTCAATTTTTTGTCAATCTGTATTTCTTTTAAATTTATTTTTTGAAAATTTTTTTGCAATGCTTGAATGATTAAAGGTAAATAAATTCTCTTTCAATGCCTTCATGATTATAAAAATAAGTAAATTTGTTTATGCATATGCATAATTTATAGTATATTGTAATACTATAATCTCATTATCAGTATCATTATATCTCTTATACTGATAATGTAATAGTATAACTTCATTATCAGTATCATTATATCTCTGACACTGATAATGTAATAATATTATCTCATTATCATTATTTCTCTTATAATGTACTGGTATTCATCAGGTTTGAAAATAAATATTTTGCGTGTTATCTCTGTTTTAATTATAGAAATTCCATAAAATGAACGGCTGAGGTTTTTGACTAGTGACCCTGAACGATGCTTCATCAAGAAAATGTAAACAACAGCAAAAAAGAAATGTTTTTAAATGAGAAACTACGCGACATACATACTGCCTTGAGCGAAAACTTTTTTTTTCCTTTTGTACAATAAAATTTATAGATGAAAAAATCAGATCAAAATCGGAAATAAAAAAAAAAATAAATAAATGCTTTTTTCTTTATGCAACAGTTTTTTATAAATAGTTTGCCAGCGCAAAATTTCATATTGTTTCTACACATTAACATTTCCGTATAATATTATAATAAAAATCGCGCAAGATTTGCATGGAAATTTTCAACGAGCGAAAGTGAAACGAGTTTCATTTCGCGTTCGGTTCTTTTTTCAGCAAGCGTGAAAATACTTACGTGAATTATTTCTGACGTTCATTTCCTTTCTGTTTTAAACCCTTTTGCGGCCGGTCACATGACGACGTAGAATGGGTTTTTCCCAAGAAGGCGAATCGCTTTTTTAATACGCTTTTATTAGCTTCGCCTGTATGTTTGTTTGTATGTATGTAACTGATATTTTCACCTGGAGATCTGTTTCTCCTCATATACACTATTTAAGCTGCAAAGAAACATTTGCAGGCATCTTTTTCAGAAAGAAAACAGTTGATTCTTTTTAATACGCTTTTATATTAGTTTCACCTGTATGTTTGTTTGTAACTGACTCTTTGGGCTCGATTTTGCCCTACTTTAAGCGATCGGATCCGTGGGACAGTAGCACAACGGAATATTCGCATTTAGCCTTTGTTTTACTCACAATTACATTATAATAAAAATTACATTATTATTTTAAGAACTATAGTTCCACTCCTCCGTACCGAGACCTCATTTAAATATTAGTTTAAAAACACTAAAAAACATGCTTTTAGAGTTAATCAAACTATAAAGTAAAAAATAAATGAATAGTTTAAAAAAACACGCTTTTAGAGTTAATGAAACTAAAAGTAAAAAATAAATGAATAGCTTAAAAAACACGCTTTTTTTAGTGTGAATCTATCTAAAAAGTAAAAAATAATTGTTAACATAAGAATAAAATGACTGACGAGAAAATGAATGTCACTGTTCCAAAAGCGTGGGGTGCTTTGTATGACATTTTTACACCAACTCTGCATTTCGGAATGAACTAGTGAAAAATGATAACAATTGATATCGAGCCCCCACGCTTTTAGAACAGTGACATTCATTTTCTCGTCAGTCATTTTATTCTTATGTTAACAATCATTTTTTACTTTTTAGATAGATTAACTCTAAAAAGCGTGTTTTTTAAACTATTCATTTATTTTTCAAAGTGAGTCCCACTGATGACCAGGGCCGGATTTTCCTATAGGCTTCAGCCTAGGGCCTCAAGATCAAGAGGGGCCTAGATTCAAATGGTTAGCAGAATTAGAATGACAATATTCTACACAACATCAAAAATGAAACCTTCCGAAAAATAAATTTTGATCAACTTATAGAAGAATTATGTGTGAAAAAGTTTAGAAAAGAAATTCTTCTAATCTACTGTTTCGTTTTAAATGTATACTTGGATTGAATCAGTTCGAAATAAAATAACTATTAACATAAAATTTAATGTGATATACAATTTGATACTTTCTTTTTTGTGATCTGGATTTTGTTTGAATAAAGTTCCATTTTTGGTTTGGTTTAAAACTTAAAATTCATACTTAAACTTTAAATGCGAATTATTATGAAATAAATTTATTTGAATTGAATTTGCTTTAATCTTTAATGCATTGAATATACTTAATTTAATTTGATAGAAAATAGGATAATTTTTATTGCATATGGGGAGGTGAAAGGGCCTCCTAAGTGGAATAGACTAGGGCTCTTTTCATCTAAATACCTGAATGGCCGAGTGACTAACGCTCTGGTTCTCAGTACCACGTGTTTCAGGTTCGAGTCCCGGCGGTGCCATGGATGTTTGTAGTGGTTTCGAATCCACATTAAACCGTAGGTCACGGTCTGATAGGATCTTAGAGCGTTGCTGGGACATTGTTACTCCACGTTCGTGGCTTATCTTCGAGTTACACACACCTTCTGGGTAGTGTTAAGTGAGTAACGTCGGTACGGCGTTTGCCTTAAGGCATCAAGACGACTGGCAACTGGCGTACCGTTTACGGAGTACCAACAGGGGGAAATACCCCTTAAACTTCCTCGTCTTAATTAATAAATATATTTGGGATTCTAATGGCTGCTTTAATGTTAGTAAATAAATAAAAGATAAAGTTTCTAAAAATTCAAATTAAAGTGGTACTCAAAAAAAAAAAAAAAATAATAATAATGATATAAAAGTAAAATACAAAATAAAAGAAGTTAAAAGTTAAGCTTTAAATTCGGTACAATCAGGGTGCCAGGTGCATTAGAACAAGAAAAAAATGTTACGTAAATCTTACGTTGAAATACATTCTAAAAGTGGTTTTTTTTTTTTTTTTGTATTGATTGGTTTTCTGAATCAAATTCATATTTATTTTGTATAATTTCATGATGCGTGATTATTTTGAGAATTTATAAAGAAAAAATGATTCAATTGTATCGGAAACTTTTAGAAAACTTGAATTATACTAAGGGTTGAATACATTTTAAAGAAATACAACACAATTTCTTTTAACAGCATTTAATTATAAATAATCCAAATGGGAATGATATGAACCATCAAAGTTTTAGGAGTATTCAGATAATGACTGAAAAATATTAGGAAAGAAAAATGTCCAACAGTCCTTTATTAAATAAAATTAAAATGGAATGGCAACCATTTTCTTTTCATTACTAGCGTCAAAATTTAATTTAAACGATCAAAAAATAACGAACATTTCAAAAGCCTGCAAAATGAAAAATAAAAAATCTCTACAGATTTTAATGTATGTACTCGGCAGTTTATGTTGCTGGATACAAACACACATGAATGCCTTCTGTACTCATAGGATGAATCCATTTGAAAGTTAAAAAAATACTTCTTGAGCAGCTTTAAAAAGGACTCGTCACATTTAAGGCAAACAAAAAACAGAACAGTATTTTACACAACTATCCAAGGATAACAAGATAAAAATTTCTTAGATAGTTCTACTTGAAATATTTACTATTGTCACCTATTACAGAAGAATTGACACTTGTCAATCATTTCAAGTCTTAATTCGTCTTTCATCAATATTAAAAGTAATTAAAAGTGAATACGATATCGGTTAAACTCGCATTTTAGGGGGATACTGACATTTGGCGCCTTTTTCAATTTTTCCTTTGCAAGTTTGCGCACACACAAAGACCGGTGTCTCCGGCTGAAATGCAACTGCACCGATGGCTGATGTAAGTGCAGCAAGAAGAAATGCTGAAAGGGGCATAGAAAAACACAAATGCTAAAACATGCACTTCCTTAGATTATGTTGAATGAAAAGGCATTACAAACAGAGGGTGTCATTTTTTTATTTTGGGGTCACAGGATCCTCCCCCACTTATCGCACAGCAAATTGTCCTTATTCTTCAATTCCTTCTATTAGTTCTCCTGGTACTTACATATTAACGGTACCTTGGCGACAGTTGCGCCAATAAAGAGCACACGCGCCAACCGCAGCTACAGATTTGGCGCCAATCTACACTTAAAAATTTTTTGTTCCAAATAATAAAATATGATACTTACGTATTAACGACCTTGGCGGTTTTTAAGTGTCGCCAATCTAACAGCTACTAAGGTTACCAAACCAATAGAAAAGATTGGTGCCACTTAAAACCGCCAAATCTGTAGCTGCGGTTTGCGCGTGTGCTCTTTATTGGCGCAACTGTCGCCAAGGTACCGTTAATACGTAAGTACCTAAAATATATATGAAACACTTCATTTAAAATCAAAACGCTTTCAAATTTTTTTTATTCCAAATAATAAAGATTGGCGACACTTAAAAACCGTCAAGTTTGTCGCCAAGGTACCGTTAATACGTAAGTACCGTTCTCCTTCTCCCTATATACATCTTGTTCAAATTTCCATTCGTTCATAAAATACTTTTATTCATCCACTCGAGTTCAAATACATTTTTTTGAACTTGTAGAGGATGACACCGGATGTGAATGCAGTTTTTTTTTTTTCAAATATTAATTCATTAATTTAATTTTAGTTTTAAGTTGGATGTATCTATCAATAGATGGCGCCAGATGCAAGAGAAAGAATTTCAACTTTATTTGTAAAGGACTTTTCTGCAATAGAGTGAAAAAGAAGTAGGAATTGACTTAAAAAAATTCTTTTTTATATTATTATTATTATTTTTATTTTTTTTTTTTGTTAACACCACAGAAACGTTTGTACTGCATGAATAAATAGTTAGAACAATATGTAGAATTTTAAGATAAATGGAAAATGTAACAAAAAAATTCTGAAAGGTCATAAGAATAGTATAAAAGATAAGAAATCTAATAAATTTCCTCCTAGCCGGAAATCATTGGATTCTTAGATACTACAAAAAACTCTTGCCTGAAGAAATTCTCGTTATAACAACCGACTCGAAATCGTAGATAAAGCCTGAATGTCTCCTCCCAGAAATAAAAACCAGCCTTGTCTCGTCATACAGCGAAAGATCTTGGCAAGCTTAACACCCTAGATGAAAATCAATTACGAGAGGTCCCTATACTACAACTTTTCCAACTTCAGCCAGACAATTGGACAAATGTCTGAACTTAGATAATCAAAATTAAAGATTTTTGGAATTTAGAAAAAGAACATGAGATCATATATTCTTTTGAAACATAAAATTTCAAAATAAAAATAAAATTTAACAACTATTGAAAACCACACACCAGAAAAAAAATTATCTTTTAATACCCATTTTAGATGAAAAAAAAAATGAATATTACTTATTTAATATTATTGCATGTGATCTTTTCACTTATTTTTTTTTTTTTCAGATACTGAATAGTTTTTGAACTTTTAACAAATAAGTTTGTTAAAAGCACATTTGGTGTATAATAGCAGACATTATATTTCAGTCAGTTCTTTCAACATCATATTAATTTGAGAAATGATTAAAATTAAGGTATAAGCAACCTTACCATATAAATAAAGTAGATATGAATATTCTGGTGATAACAATGAAAGTAATCATAACCCCCTCCCTCCCAATTAATTTAGAGAATATTATTTAGTAAGAAACTAGAATTATAGAACCATACAGGAAAAAAATTATTATTTTATTAACATATAAAGTAATGCAAACATATTACCCCCCTCTTGAAAAGTATACAATTTTCTTTTTGAAATATTGAAATTGAATTCTTTTATTTTAAATTTTCAGAACATACACAAATTAATTTATAGACAAAAATCAGAACTAAAGACCAAAATTCTACAATCCTACTTGAACACTTTCTGCCACATTAAAAAAACAATATTATAATTAAAGTGCAATAAATACCCTTTTTTTGTGTTCATTGCAATCCAAAGATTTACAGCTATCATTTGTGTTCATTGAAATACACTAAAGAAATTTTTAAGAATGCAATCTTTTATTAGAAATTAAATCTAGATCATTAAAATCTTTTAAATATTAATATCACACATAAAATTAAAAATAAAATTAATATTTTATTAATTGATACTTATATATTAATTTATTATTGTAAAAACAAACAAATTTAATTTATTAAATATAACATCACATCTCTTTCAAGTTAAATTTAAAATTATAATCAACTGCAAATAAAAACTTTAATAAAAGTCAATGTTTTATAAACAAACTTTCAATTATAATAAAAATGAAAGTGATACCTCACTGAAATATAGTGAAATATAAGTAAATATTTATATGTATATATATAATATGGTATGATAAAAAAAGATATATATAAAATTGATAGAAAAATCTTCTACACGATTTGCTTTCAAAACTCAAATATTCTAGTTTAATTTGTTATGATTTTTTTTTTTTTTTTTTTAAGAAAACCTAATTTTAATCCCTTCACAATGAATCACATAGTTTACAAAGTATACCAATACTTTTTTAGCATAATTAAATTAAATTTTAATTTTATATCCAATTTTTTAGTTCTTTCATTAATAACTTCATATACTGAAAATCATTTTTTAAATCTTATTTATCACAAATCCAAACATTTTGAAAAAAAACCCCACTGGAATGTTTTGTTTTCAATGCAAGGATCAGAAATTACAGAGATTAGATAGACATTATGGAGACAATATTTATTATTTCTCAAATACTCCAAAATAAAAATTGTAAAAGATCACACTAGATGGCCCTTTTATAGGACCTGTTTGTAGACTATGAAAACCATTTTTTATGAGAATGATAAAACTGTAACATAAAAGTAGTTTCTCTTAACTTTGTGAAACTAGATATTTACTTTTAATAACGAAAAAGTAATTAATTTGAGAAAAATGTGTTTTTATAAACAAACCTTTTCATCATAAATCCATGTTTCATGTGTGCTGAAAAACATTGAAACACTCATGTATGTATAGCATTGGGATAATCAGTATCTATGTCATTTTTTTTTTAAGAATATAATGGATATATTAAAGCTATATTTAGGTAGTTATGTTAATAAAAAAAAAAAGATGTGTGAAAGATAACTGAATATAGGATGAATATTAATTTGCAAACTGGATTTAATACATGCTGAAAACTTAAATGTGATGTTCTACCTATTAGCGATATAAGTGCAGTGTAATGATTTCATACTGGGTAAAACTTTTTAGTAGAAAATTCTGCTGCATCCAAACCTGTGCACTATATTAATTGGATTGAAAAATATTGAACTCAAGAGATTACAGTATCCTTTCATGAAAAGGAAAAACTACCTATAGAATTTAATTATCCCAAAACTAAAGATATCAGTTGGATTGTTGTGTTAAAACTTTCGTCACAAATTACAAGACCTATGACATCAACACAATTTTATACAACATTAATAAAATTTTGCATAAACTTGCATAGTTATGATAGTTGTTCAAATACACTGTGAATAATTATTTTAATAGCCCACTTTTATTAACAAATTACTTTGTGAACTTAAGCCATTTATTAGTCAATTTTGTTATTTCTAATTTTTTTAAAGTTAAATAATCTGGAATTGCAAATAAAAAGGATTGTTTGACTGTCATTTCAATGGTACCAAAACACTCCCCTAGTACTGAGACAGTTGATATAAGTTGTAATTTATTTATTTTTTTACTTTAATGTTATGCAGAATGCTTACAAATATTTTTGAAAAATGATAAGTTTTGAAAATGAAAGAACTCTTAAAGCAATAAAATATTTAAAATTAAAATAATAATAAGTTCGAAAAAAAGTGCCCAATATATTTCCTTACAAGAAAAAGTGTTTATTTGCATTTTTAATTTTATTTAAAGAAAAAGTTTTTCCAATCTGTTTTTTTCTGTCATTTACAATAATTATTTTGACACATGCATGATTTTAAGCAAATAAGACAAAGCAAGCATTTTACAATAACATATGATTCAATTTTCCTATGGGGGCATTTAGCATTGAGATACTGACTTTCACTACTGCATCATTTTTTACCATCAACACACGCAATATTATTATGAAACAATATGTTCCAGATATGGCCGAGTCAAAATTTTTATAATGTAAATTATTTTTATTTACACATATCTTTTTAAAAGATTATTTTTGTATAATGTAAGAATATAGAAATAAATATTTAGATGTGAAATACTGTGAAAATATTTGAAAACAAAGGAAAACAATTAATATATAATTTAAAAAAATGAATTGAAACTTTTATAAAAATGTAATTGCTAAAGAAATTAAGTTATTTAAAAATTATAAATTAAAATATTTCAGCTAAAATAATGCATTTGAATCCACTATTCAAATGGATACTAAATAGATAAAATAGCACTTGCACTAAGAAATATAGTAAATAAAAGGTTAATATAAAATTTCTATAATGCCAAAATAAAATCTTAAGATTGTTTCAATAATGAAAAAAAAATAATAATAATTATAATTTGTGTGTAATTAGTACTTATAATTTAAGATCTCGTGCACAAGGGGATAAAAGCAATGAACATAACATGAGATAATGACAAAAAAAAATATTTTAAAAATGTTTCCACACCAAAAATTTTTAAAATACTATTTAAATAATTTTGCTTACACTTTTATTCTAAAGGGGGAAAAATTAATACAAAAGTCATATACAAACATTTTAAAGTGTACGAACAAGCATTACTGCACCAGATTAAAAAAATTGATATATAAACGGACTGAAAATTTAAGTTTCGCAGAACAAAATAAAAAAAATAAAAATTGTTTTTTTTAATTATATTGAATTTGTACTGTCGATTACA